>UXSR01005200.1:36610-148519 GCA_900604375.1 Mesocestoides corti
CATCCACTCACGACAAGGTCGACATGTTAACTCAATTCCTAGAATAATGCTAATTATTTAGCATAATGCTTCAAAAACAACCAACTGACTTACAATCTCAGTTGTACATTGTGATCAAAATTGGACGTCTCATTATAAGAACAGTGCATTTTTTGTACTGATGAGACTTTGTAAATCACCACATATAGTGCTAGAGCATGGCAATCGCAGGGTAAGTAGAAAAGGATCATTGCTAAAGTATTAAAACGAGCAAAAACACTAAAAACTTCAAATGGGCAGTCATGGGGAAAGACATTCGGCATAACGATAAAACGCGCACTAATGGGAATGGTATTTTTGAAAAAAAAAACGATGAGATAAAAGTTGAAGCGTGGCGACTCCAACATGTGCAGTTACTGCCTCTCAAGCGTCAAAACTGCGGTTATGTGGAAGGTTGTTGAGGTGCCTTTTATTTCTGATTGAGAGGAAAGCCTAACAAAGCATTATTTCTCTCAAGCCATTCTGCCACCTAAAGAGTCGTTTCCAAGTGTAAAATAGCAAATTCACTGGAACCGCCAGGTACGGAAATTTTCCTTAATGTTCAAATTATGTGCTGAAATACCTAATTTACTTAAATTTTACTTTAACAAATGTTTAAAAATCAAAAGGCAACTGTCATTAACGCGCTTTCTGTTTACAAATCAGCTTGATTTGCACCTGCGTAATGTGATAATTTTACACTTTCATTTACAAATATGTTGCTTCAGATATTTTGGGGACTTAAAATAACTTTTCACTCTTGCAAACAGTGTTGCCATGGTTTCTGTCAATTAGAGAACCATTACTGGTTACTCCTTAATCCCATTATAGTGTTTGCGCGTCCAGCCTTTTACAGGGACGGAATGTTAAAATTATAGATGGAATTACTGAACAGATTGAATGAGTCACTGTTGTAAGCAGACTGTAGGTTTTTTAATTGGTATATTGCATATTTAAATGTGCCTTGATATCTTTTACATCTAACAAATTCCGCATTGACTGAGGACAATGTTAATTATGCACAACCAACTCACAGGAATAGGTTTGTTAGGCTAATTGGACCGCATTCATGCATTTCACATAAATTATTCATGTAATCAGGTTAAGAAGAGGTTGCCATAGTTCTTTTGAAGCTATATTTAAGTTTATTTTTCCTTCTGTTCTTACTTCATCAACTAGCTGAGGGATAAGTAATCAAGTCCCTTGTCTTTTCTCACATAATTTTGACTGTTTTAAATGACTAATGATCATTTCTGTTTACTTATTCCTTCCTTACTCAATACAACACAACAAACGATTGCGAATTATTTTTCATTTAGATCCAACTGTCGAGGAAGATTGACTCCTACTGGAAATTCTAACAAGTGAATGGCATATTTTAGTGGGGCTGGCACCTCATTGCCTTTTTCGGCCAACATTTGGGGCTCAAGTTCACAGATGCATTGCACCTACCACATGTGATACTTCTTTCAGGACGACCAAACGTATGAGAAGCAATTTCCAGGCTGTATGTGTCAACAATGTTGTTAAATCACACAACATACCTTGCTTTTTTCAACCCGCCCCAAATCAACTATGTTTGAAGCACTAACAAGTGAAACAATTTTAAATTTTACCGAGTCAATCTTGATAATTTACAACACCATCAAACCACAAAGCATTGAGCGGTTTAAAATAGGAAGTGACGCTTGTCTCAATCAGGAATGATAACTCAGGGCGAATAGCCAAAAGAGCCAATCACCCTACAGACTGATCTGTGGGTTGTGCTATCGTACAGTTCTGCTGCCGTACCAACTCTAGCCCCCATGAGGTATGAGGGACATGCAGTGAATAACACGGACATTCACTCATTTTTAGACACAATTAACAATGTCGCGTTAATAGCAGGCTAGAGTCAATGCCTCAATGGTAGCAGACAATACCTGTTAGCCAATGACTGGCGTTGTAGGGGCAGCTGTGCCTCAATATCACTCTGCAGTGAAACGTGTTGATTCACGTCCAATAACCCGGTCGTCGCAGCTTCCAACACGTCCTCTCTTTTTCACAGTGTGACCGTCAATCATGTGAGGCCGCCGGTTCATTAAACCCTCTGCATTTACCACCACCACCCACTTCAGTCATGTGACCTCACTGGCGCCTATGTTTATTTTTACATGTCCACTCAACTGCAGCAAAAAATACACACAATTTTGTTGAGCTCTCTAGTAAACGGTCGGACCTGCCATCTCTGTACTTATTTTTCCCCGGGTTTCTTCATGTAGTAAAGGGTTTCAACAAGTCGTACCTAAATTTTCCACGAAAGTAAAACGAAGAAGAGATTTCACAGATCTAAGCCAATTTTTATCACTCTTGATACCTGGAAGTTGTGATTTATGTGAAAAAAGGAATCGATTTCGTTCCAGAATTAAGATTGCCTAGGTGTCAAGGTCGAAAACGCTTAGCCACAATCGTGTATCTTCTGTGGGCCCGCCAGCCATCAACTCAATAGCCTGCACAGATAGTAAAGGTCAGATTCCAACAAAACCTGATGTTCCGTCCCTTCAAAACTCTTGATACCACTGATGAAATTGCTGTGACTCATACCATGACAAAATTCCCTCTTCAACCCATCTCTCTATACACTTGCAGCGATTTTCCGAGGTTTTCTTATATGCAGACCAACCTCGGCGGTTAAGCAGTCATTTTTTCACACAGAAAAACCTTGCTGACCATAAAATGACCCTTACTTGGTATATCTGTAAACACGTAAAATGAATGTGGCGAAAATAAATAGTCATCTTTCATTGTAAATGCCTTGGATGTCATTTGCAATGTTGCCTGTCATGGTTACGGGTACTCCATTAACTAAGTTGCTCAATCTAAAACAGCGATGATGTCCAGAAGTAAATACTGCCTTATTTTGGCTTCGTTTATCTTAAGTGAAAAAAGGGCAAATATTAACTTTGCACCAACTGAACAAGGAAATTTTCTTGATGTAATTGCATCGCTTTCGACATTGACAACGCTCAAAGCCAGAGGTACTGGAACCATAAAACGGTACTGTGAAAGTAACTATTGAGAAACGCACAAAAATATAGCGATTTATCGGAAGATTTTTGTAACTGTAATTTCGTTTTCCAGCAAGTAGTAAGCTAGTGGGGTGGGGGTCATTTTTAGCAAAACCTCGCGATTCCTCTTGCCGCACTTTTGGCAACGGATACCGATATCGTACTTGTTACATTTACCCGTAACTAAAACAAGCTTAGCGGTTCCATTTGCTAGTCCCCATGTCTAAATCCTCACCTTTGTAAGGACATGACCTCGTGGAGAGAACTTTTACTGTCTCAACTGAGGGCGTGGTGTGTGCGTCCAAAGCACTCGTCGGTTAATGCGTTCGGATTTAGGCCGATGGCGTCTTAATATGAAACTGTGTAAATAGAGGGACAACCAGATGGAGAAATGAAGCAGATGCAAATCTACAAGGAGTGGTGGCTTTTCAACAGACTTTAATGTTCACCAAGTCATAGAAGCTATAATTCAGGGCATTCTCACAAACCATCCATCAAGTTAATTATTCGTCATTTTTCAGTATTTCACCACGGAAGTATGAATGTTAGCAGTAATCTTAAACAAATTCGAGGTCCATTTTGCTGCGAGGACCAGAATAAGCTCTAGAACAACATTGAACAAATTTGCCTCAGTCACATTAAAATAACAAAACACATATATCTGTGTGTGATAAACTTCAGCAGTTGTACCATGCGATATCGCAAACCTGCAAGTCCAAACAGCCCTTCTAATTGGAGGTCAAAATGTTCGGATTTATTTCAGCACTGAACACATAATGCTTCATCTCTCATTCAGAACAAAGTCGATGTCCAGTAGGCTCATGCATCATTTTCAATAGTTTTGCAGTCCACCTAACCAGTTTCTCTAACGAACTTACTCGACCTTCAATATCTTGAATTTATGCAGATGAGTGTATTAAAGGTCGGGTGTGGTTCACGATCACATTGCCTCAACCGGATTAAACTACACAGATACCCAGGAAGACTGATGAGACCGGAGACGGCGGCGACTCAACGGTTAATTAGGTGGTTCAACTCGGTTGTTTTCTGTGATTCGCACCACCGTCACCGTGTATGGCTAATCGGGCGTGTTAATACTGACTGATGAACTTATAAAAGTACGGGTGAGAGAATGGCCACATGAGTGGTACGGGTATTAGGAGGGGTACATGCACAGGCGTATATGAACAGGTGGGCAAGTGGGCGCCGGGAGCGGGTTGATGGACGTGATTCAGCTTTATTCGGTACAAGAGTCACCCTGTAATTTATGCTAGCGTTAGTTGCCTTTTGTCGGACGCAGGGCCAAACAGTGCTTTCCAAGTAGATGATAATGCAACATGTAACATCAGTCTAAGTAATCCTTGTTACCAAAATAACTGCGTGTGGTAGGGAGGGAACGCATGTGCCTGATAGCATGCCGCCTGTATAATTCCTGTAAGTTCTGTGAGGTGAATCGGGGCTACTGTCAGATACGATAATTTCCAGAATTCCTTTTCTGACTGGCAATTCGGGACAAAGCTTCTGTCATCCTCACCGTCGTTGAAAAGTTCCTGTCTGCTCCCCTGTTTTACTGCTCTGGTTCGCGTGGTAACAATTTGGAATCGTTTGCGCGGTGAACAGAGCCTCGAAAGCGTCCACATTGGCGAGTTTAATTCATAAATTATGTGTTCCTTGCGCATTATGATAATTGAACTTTTTATTGTAAAATAATACTTACTCACTTGACAACTCTCCAAGCTGCCTTAGTTTTTGCTTGGCATGCGATCTATATAGAGGAACAAAATATCAATATACAAGTATTGTTTACACGTTATGAGTAGGAGCCAGCCAACACATGTTATGACATCCCATTGATGTGTCCAGCTAAGTTTATGTGCACGTTAGGTAAGGGTTCCAGTTGCTGAAGGCAATTATGGGGGTCCTCTGAGGGGGGTTTTCGGCAGCCTGCTCGCGTTTTGAGTGAGCCTTGACAGTGTCAGCGACTTGTTGGTTCATTTACTTCCAGTTGGCATACCGTCGATGAACGTCATACAGTCGATGTTGGGGTGCCTAGAAAGAAATTAGAGAAGGGCCCTCGAACGAAGGGATTCGAGCGCCGCGACGCGTCCTCCTAACATCAAGAAGCTACCTATAACGAAGGATTTGCGTCGCCGAGCAATTGCTGGAGGCCTCCAGTGAAGTGTAGCGGCAAGAGATTTAGCACTCCCTTAAAACCCTCAAATTAACATCCCGTTACAACCCGAGGATAGGGGAAAAGGAAGCAACAGCGAACACGACCGTTTACTAGTGTCAAACCAGCCAAGTGGCTTTGTGTGCGTAACAGGCGAATGCTGACAGGGGCCAATAACAAAAGGGGTGAGTCTCTGGTCCACTCGGGCCCTCATGCACGCATCACTCACGCGAGGTGGCTGTCGGTCCACTACAGAAGGAATGCTTCGGCCATCTAATTTGGATAGAGCAGATGGCCTCTTGCGGTGCAATGCCCGAGCCAGTCTTCCGTCAAATGTTGAGTACCGAAACTGGCACTGAGCCGACAGTGTATGGTAGTTGCAGCGTGACGATGGAGAAAGCGGCGATGACGGTTGCATACGCAAACTACTGCTATTTGCAAGTAATAGGATATCGTTGAGACAGTTGCTTGAACCAATCCAGATCTATGAGGCTCAGGTTAGTGTTAGCTATGTGACATGACTTATGCTGCAGAAAGACACACTGTGTTGACCTTCTCCTAGGCTTTTAAGTTCTGATAAATGATTGAGATGTGGGGCAAACTGGCTGCAGACCAAGGAGGCTTCACTGTTTTTTCTAGACGGCTGGGGCAGTGTCTACCTGTAGAAGTATCAAGCGGCCATAATGAGGATGACAACGTACTTTCGACGCCGTTGTGCACTGTCCTTGGAGGTGTCTCGTATTTTGAGCGAAGTGACTGGACTCGAGTGTGTTGGAATGTGAAATGTCTTTTGTGTTCCAGCTTCTTGGGTTAGTATAATTACTCATGTCGTCTTGCTTTCAGTCCACAGGAGATTTCATATCTCTTTTTTCCGTGCTCAAATAAATCTGCAAGTAGTACGTTGAAATGGAGAACTAAGAAAATTCCCACCCAACAACCAAATAATACATCGGAATGAATTTAGTGGTGATACTTTGAAGAATCAGCCTTTTATCACGTTTTTGACTCGTCCTTTTGCAATCATTTGAGCCCTCTTTTTCTTGTTACAAAATTGCCTTATTTATTCGATAGCACCTTACATTTGCGCATTTAAAACGTCAATTACTTATCCAGACGAGGACTTGTTCATCGTTTAGGAATGAACAAGAGTCTAATTTAATTAATTTTTAGCTCTGGACGTTTGGTGCTAAATATAGCTTTAAATGCAGTGGCTGAAAAGCTCTCGACTAACATGACATCCCTTCTTCTATTTTTAGTGCTCAAATGATAAATTTGGAATTCGGATAAAAAGCACAGCATGCAGTCTACTCAATGACGGACTGAAGTTCTTTCTCATTGATATTCTACCCTTTCAGGCTGTAAGAGCCTGGTCTTTGAAACCCATTCACACTACATCGAACACACTTATTCAAACGCCTAAATTTCTCTTGTGGATGGGGCATTGAGTTTTGCCCACGAAAACAGGTATTGCAATTGATTTTGTCAATGTGTAGATTTACTCAAATGCGTCTACACGAGAAATGAATTGACTGTGCCCTGACATTTATTATTTATTTACCCCATTGCATTACTAAATTAAGAATTTCAAATTACTTTTAAATTCAGTATTTTGCTTTTTTCCTAAGTGCCACAATTGTTTTCGTCCAGTAGAAATCAGCACCCAGATCATCGCTGTTGTGGCTGAGGCTCAGTTGTCAATGGAGGTGCTGAATCCGGGTGTCCTAAGTCGTGACTTTTCTCACGTGCTAATAAGTCGGGAGCCTGAACGGCTGGAGGTCGTGCCGAAGGTGTGTTTATATAGATTATCAGTAGAACGGTGGGGAGGACCTGGGTAACACAGGTTCAAAGTTGGGTATCAAGAGGAATACCAAGAGCAAGGTCAGGGGTTCAGCAGGAAATCCGGGGAATGTGTAAATGTGTTGGCCAGTCTGGTGTGAATAGTGGTGGTGACCGTGAAATTAGCTCGATTCACCAAAAACTGAACTAGTGGACTAAATTGCATGTCAGTGGGAAGACAGTAAATTAATACTCTTTGTGGAATACTTAAAATTTCTTATTGCTATTCTTTTCTCCAGAACTTGTTAAAAGTCGATTCAGCCGAAGAAAAATAAAATTTCTAGTTTATCGTATTGCTTGAGTGCATATCCATGCGTTTTTATACAAACGCATTTCGAGGACGTCTTAAATTGCAGCGCCGATGTTGCTAGTAGCGGAACGGAAAAGCCTATCGCAAGGCTCTATCTTGTGTTTGTGTGAGCATGGACTGTTAAAAACTATGTATTCTGCGTTTCTGAAGCAAAATACCGGGGTTTAATCCAGCTACGTCGACGATATGTGTCATCACCCAGAAATTAGACGCACTGTGCACGGCACGTGAAATGGTAGTAACATACCAAATTCTACGCTCCAAGATCTAATTATCACTTGGGTATAAAAGGTATTGAAATGAGATGGCTGTGAGCAAAGTTAACACTGACGAGTCTTTTCCTTTACTTTTGCAGCAGTGATGCATTACTTATGCCTGTCCCCTAAGTAATGTCAAATTTAGACAAGTTTGACAATAATAAGTAGATGTTGAATTAGTGTTCCCACTAGTCGGTAAGTGAGCGGTTCACTGGGATGGCTCTGTAGTTGAAACCATACGAAGAAACACACTTGGGATTTGTTAAGTAGGTATACATTTAATGCACTTATACAGTTAATCCATATATCTGAAATAAATGTTGCCTTTCTATACAAACTTGGGATTTTGCCAGACGAATAGGGATTTTTGAACAGTCGAAACACCTCGATGTGTTTCAGGACCTATGTGGCAGAAAACCAGATTATTAGTTGCAAAAATCCTTTGCTTTAAAAGCAGCACGAAATCTCTGGGATGGTAGTATTATGCGGATTTTTACAAGCAAACAAATTTAGTCAAACAATGCATTAGCCTTGCAGCGGGGGATAGTGCTGATTAGTTAGAGTATCATTATAAATCGTTCTGAATTCTCAGAATAAAGTGAGAAAACCTGACAACATTTGCCTAGTTTTACGCTGTTCAAAAAGTCACCTAAAACCGCCCATTGAAAACATCATTGACATCCGACAAAAGTCAACATCAACTAAGCATAGGCCAGTGTGTGTTTTTCTGCAGGAAATATAACCCTTTTTTCTACTTCTACAGTTGCATTCATTACAAAACTGCCCAACTTGGTTAAAGAAAATATTGTAAGGATGAGGTGAAAACTTTAAACCCAACCATGGTCACAAGGACTGGTATAAAATATAATGTGCGTGGATGAATTCGTCTCGGCAAATTTGTTTGAACTACGTCCAAGCGCAATTGCGTTATCGGTAACATCTTTCTGGTAAAATGCCTTTGGCACTTTACCTCTGTACTTGACGATCAAACTTCTAGAAATCTAGAAGTTTAAAATACGTAAGTGTCATTTTAAACACCAATGTGCTAATTTCTTACTTTACTGATTAGTTAGACAAAAGGTAAGCTCCGCTTGCAACTCAGATACTCATTTCCCACCAACTGGTGACCTTAGCACTCAAAAGTTCCTTTGTGTTACATCAAGACGTAACAATAAGCGCCGACTTTGGCACATCCCAAAATTAGTTTAGCGGACCTTTTACGGTACATCAGGAAACTACTTTCTCGTACACGACGTTTCGATAACAGCGTCTATTAAGGTAAACTGTAATTCATGGTGACATGCCTTGCTTTTTGCCTAAGGTATTCTGTCTAAAGCAAAACTTATCTTTGTCTTACTGTTGGGGATCCAGCATTCCCACAAAAGGCTCATCGTGGGTTGGGATTTCGTCATTGTTTACACGAGTCCCCTAACCACGCAACTTCAGTGGGTGAGTCACCACGGCACCCTACTGACAGCTCATCTGTGCTAATCCGCATTGATACATCAGGTTAAGGTCGCCCTTACTTATACGTGGGCACATTCTGACACATCATTCGGCCTTTGGCTGACAGTGAAAGGTCTCAGTACGAGGCGTTGCCTTGTCTTACATCAGCGTGGGGAGGTGGGGTCTGGCGTCAGACGAGGGATCTTGGGTACCGGTTACCTAATTGTGGTCGTGGTTACGGGCAAAACTTAACAATCACATATTGAGCATTTTTTTAAATGTGTCGATGTACTTTAGTGTCTGATGTTTTTACACATTTATGTAAGTTACCCATTCGTGATATACCATTAGGCCCGCCAAATTACCAAACTAATATTGGCGATTTTATTCATCTGTGAGCTTTCTTCTACTTAATATAGGAGAGCTTTTATTGAACTTGACGTGCATTCAAAATAATGCGCACTTTAAAGCTTAAAAGGCAATGATTTGTTTGAAAGAGCCTCTGGTGTGGTTCGAGGACAAAATCGGGGCCAAGCAGCCTACACTCCCAAGGTCTCTCCAAGAGAGAGAGGAGGCCGAAGATGACTAGTATTTAAAATGATTTATTATTATTGTAAGAGCATGGTTGTTAGGCGTGTGTCCGTAGAATGCTAGCTTACGCTTACTAACAATGGTCGATCGCTGATCGCCACACGTTAAAACAAGTAAACGCAGTAATATTTATGACACTTGATCAAACAACCCATGTTAAAAATATCAGAATAAAAGTAAAGAAGATGGCAGATTATTTATGTTAGTCCGACCGAAAAAAACTGCATCAGAACATCGGACGGTTTTCTGTGAATTGGGAACAGCAAAAGTAACTAACACGCTAACACAAGTTGTACTTCAAACATGTAAGTAGAGGGAAATGCAAGTTGAAAAAGGGTAAATTGAATGAGGACCGTTCAATGCGATACAACTTCACAATGATGATGCAACAAAAGAAAGTAACTAGTACTACAATTCACCCTTGAGATTCGAGGTAATGGGTGACATGACGCACAAGAGCATTAACCTGAAACAGAGGATTTGGGCACAAATCGATCACGCAAAATCCCCTGAAGTCAAAAAAATATTATCTGAGGTTTTAGAGACACGAGTTACGAAGGTCATTTTTTAATACTCTGACGTCAAAAAAATTTAAGAACAATTAAGCTTAAAATGTCTCACAAACTACAAGAATGTTTAAAACTTTTGAGAATTGAGTTATCAACTCTGGATGGTGTATGGAGCCTTGCAATAGTCAAAATGAAGAACTTACTTAGTACCTAATTCTTAGTAGCTGCATCCTTGTATGCAAATTGAAATTAATGAACAGTACTGAAGAAGTTGTGATATTTCTACCTAGCCCGTATTTTTAGGTACAGTGCACTTTAATTGAATTTTGAAGCCTTTTTAATTTTGGGGATATAACTGGCTGAAAAATCAGTTGTTACCTTTGGTGAGAAATACTTACGTATCCTTCTCCAAACTTGGACATTACGACCTTGAATTTATAAATTTTGTTGCAGAGTTGGCAGAATTATTTTTTTATAGAAGCATAACTGTGATGCATATTTCCCAAGCTCTAATTTAGATTTCGTGAAAATTCTGTGATATACTTAGGTTAGAGTTCTCTGCAAGCTCTATACCAGCATGAATCAATTACTTTATTTTTTAATTAACGCAAATTAATGTCCCTTACTGTTACGTTTGCCCTTAAGAATAGAGAAGACCACTCAAATAACGGTACTAGATCCCTTGCTGAAAGCTAGAACCGACCTTCCCAGGCTAATACCAGAACAAGAACAGAGCTCGAGTAGAGAGCTTTATTCACGTCAGCCACGTGCAGAGAAGAGGTGAAATCGAAAGTAACTCAAGGTTGACCTTGACTTGATAAAAGTGTAACAAAACAAATTTTAATAAATTAATGTAAATCAAATCAGAAACCAGTCTTGGGGAATCGGGGATCCCCAACACTTACAATAAGTAGACATTTTATTCACCACTTAGTTTAGCAAGCAATGCTTATTTCTTGTGTAAGACAGTCAACAATAAAGACATCTTGTCAGTTATGCGCGAAGGTGCTGCAATTGAATACCAAAATAAGAATTGCTAGAGAGTTCAAATGTAAATTTAAAAAAAATTCCACAGGTTTCCCTTGTGGTACTGTGTGTGCTGGCGAAAATGGTGAGATTGAATGGCATAACAATCAAGACGTAGTGTTAACTCCCGTTACTACACGGTGATCTTCAGATATGTGACCAGTAAACAGGACCAGAAAATGAACAGCCAAATAAATATTAGGTCCAAAACTATGGCACAATTTTTATTCATGCCATTCCTTTTAAAAGGCTTCTTTTTGAACAGAAAAATTGTACTAAATGAATTAGTATAGGCTCAATGGAAGTTGGGAAATTATCGCCTTTTGTTCATTATCGAGGTTACTTGCACTCGCATGGAACAAGGCGGCAAAAATTCATTTGAATTATGGCTAGTTCGCTCAGTTTATCATAGCAGAATCATTTGAGGATGCATTGACATATGCAAGGTCCCTCCATCTTTCCAAACAGCCTTTGCCAATTAGGGTACGTTGTCACATATTATGATCAACAAGTGGGTTTGACTTGAAAACCAAACACCAAGCCCTTTTGCTACTTAAACCTGTAAGTAGAATCTAGAATTAGTCTCTCAAAATGAGCATCTATTAATTGTCGACAGACCTTTGTTATTTCATATCCCTTGGCTGGAGTAAATGTATTTTTTTTTAAGAAATCGAGTTTCAATAAAAAATAATATGTCCAGAAGCATTCGTTTACATCCCCATGATATTCTGTTAATCTTTTTCGGCAAAAATGTCACCGTTCACGCCTATCTGTCAGATTTGACTTTAGCAATGGTCATTTTTGAGTTAATACATAAGAGGACATTTTATTTGAGGAACCCATGTGAAATCACCTCATATAACCGGAATAGCATGTAGTGTTCATGAACGGTTATAAATGAAATGCACTGTAATGCCTTAAGCAAGCACTTTGGAAGGAACTGTATAAAAGAAGATCTTGACCTGATACTTCTGAGGGTACTTAACAGGTTCATTAGAGTAAATTTCAAACAAAGAACTTAATTCCTGACTCCTGTTAAAGGCATCAACTGTCTACCTGTTCATGGAAAGTATTTGGAGTTTTTTCTGCTTTTGTTTATTTATCGTAAGTCACTAAAATCCGAAGCAATGCTTGTTTACTCGTACAAACATGTAAGAACTTAGTCGGTTGGTATTGAAGCAAAGTCTATCTATGATCTCAGTTTAATTATTATTTTATCAGGTTTGTCTGGTGCACTTAACCTATATTTTTCTGGAAAATTTTTAGTTGGTGGCAACCGAGTTAAACATAAACTGTCTACTTAAATGCACAAATAAGCCAAAATTGTTGTCGGAGTTACTCTTATAGTATAACTCAGTACCCCTAAGCAAACCACCTTCCGCTTTACAAATGGTCAATTTTTCTAAATCATATGCAATTTAATAAATTGTCAATTTGTTTTAAGTTAGTTTTCTACAGTTGCAAGATCTTAGCTTTCAGAATGTGCTTCCCAGTTTCTCTTACCAATGGAAAATCTATAATCATCTGCCAGTAGTTGGATTTTACAGGCAACCACTGCAATTTTTTTCATGGAAATGTGAATAAATACCCATACGAAAATTAGAATACTGTAATGCAAGCGCAGAACCCATTCGCTAATGTGCCTAGATAAGCCCATGTAATAGAGTAAAATATGGGTGAGAGTCTATTGGAAGAATTTTTCAAGCTTGTCACAAGGTGGCTTTGCATATTCTCAACTCAATTTGTTCTGCGAATATGATTGGAGGATGCGAGTTCATGCTTTGTGACACATTGAAAACCCACTGAGCTGGTAACAAATGAGATGGCAAACTTCATGCAGGCTCCTGTGCCACCTGACTGCAGGTCAGAGCCAACGACCCAGATAGACACGATGCGTCGAAGACGCTCCCAGACAAAACCGAGAAGACGAAATGTAATGAGAACTTGACTGGTTGCGAGACGACTAGTTCAGTGCGATATGTGGATAGCGTGTAACCGTGGTTAAAAGTGAATATATGTGCAAACATTGGGGGGGTTGCTGTAGGTGATTCAATGAAAATTGTAGAAACCGAAAGGGTTAACATGCATGCTACCAACCGCCCTCTGAAGCAACATCATCCTTGCTGGTACAAATTTGTGGTCCTTGATACAGTACCATAAAGAGAAAGATGCCACACGATTGCAATAAAGTCTGCATGGAAGTACCATCAACTAACGAATATTTAACACTACATAAATTTTAAAAGTCCTAATTGTGCCATTATTCAGATTTGTACTGAAATTACTATAAAATACGTACGTTCTAGGAGACCTAACAGTTGAAATCCATGGATGGTTGCAAATAACAAGTGGAAATTTTCGAATTATTTCTTGTAAATAACTTACAGCCTAAGTTGTTGATGCTGGAAGCCAATGTAGGCACCAGAAATTAAGACTTTGTCGAGGAAATCCTTTAAAAAACTTCGCAAGCGGGTTTAAAATTGATTTTGATTCTTGCACTTAAAATCTCATTTTGTATCATTGACATTTAGGAAACTTCGATTTATTTTTACCCTTTATTTGACCGCCACAAATATAGAGGTTGGGTTATTTTTTTGACCTTAAGAGTCACAAATACAAGCAACTCGTAGAGTCCTTTAATGTATGTTAACATTGCCGCCTAATTTTTCCATGAAAATTTTAATGTATAGGTTTGGATATTCGTTGTGAAAACTTTTGAAAAAAACCATTTAATGAAGTTAATGAAGATTAATTATATTTGGATGACGTTTTTTCGTAATTATTCAAATGTCGAATTCGATAACATCAAAAGTGAAGGTCCACCTGTTCTCACAAATTGGGATCGTAGAGAAGACCTAAAATACAGATTTAATTTAATGTCAAAGATTGAATAGCACTGAAAATTTTAATAAGGGTGGAATTAGACTTTAAATACATTAATAAATTAATTATGTAAATATAACTTGAGCTCTTACCGCCCTAGGTGTTTTCCAAATTACAGATATTTTGAAGTGAAAGTGAATTATCGACAAAAGACCACTCCAAAATCCTCATAACAAAGGTTGCTGGATGTGGCCACGACAGTGTCTTAATAAATCGAAGGCTACTCCAAGGCCATTTTGCAAGAAAATATAGGAATGCATGTGTACGTGTTGGCCTGGTTTTCGTAAGTTACAATAATAATGTGCCAGAAGTCTGCTAGATTAATAATGACGCGTTAACTATCGATCGTCAAGAAACGTATACGAAGGACCATCGTATGTTGTTTGGCTGACCCCAATCACAACTTCAGAATTAAATTTTTATATGCGACGTGGAACGTGCAGAGCAAACTGAAACAAAAGGCTTTCATTTTATTTCTCTAAGGCCCACTTCCTTGAGATAGACCAAAAGTCGTGTCACTTAATTCAGACAGATTTTTCTTAGATGCAATTTGAGAATCAAAATGGGTTTAACGTGACTCAAGAGGAAATAATGTCAAAAAATTGCTACCTGCAAAGCACGCGGTAACAAACGCTGCGATCGTGCCACCTATCATTCCATGAACAACCATACCAGATAGATCCTTCCGTCGATGAGGCAGCATTTTAATGAAGGTACCCAGGAGGATCCCGACTGATCCCACATTGGCAAAGCCACAAAGAGCATAGGAAGAAATAACGGCTGTCTTCCTACTCTGGATTTAATAAACAATGTGTTAAATACAGACATTAGTAAAGTAGAACAAAGCACACAAAATCACGTCAACAAAATTTGACGGAAATGCTAAGTAAGTTGGAAATAAACGAAAATTTTGTCAATAACGCAAGAAAAAGCTCCAGACTTGTTCAATCGTTATTAAACAAATTATTACATTATAGAATACGTCGATTCATCTTAAAAAATTATTACACTGTCAGACTAAACTAATTAATTTCATCATTTCTTTGACTGATTACCTTTTGTCAAGACGTGCATTAGACCAAAACTGAAAACTTTGAATTCCATTCCACCATTTATGATTCATCGTTAAGACTCAGCAATTTTTAAGACCTTTTTTAAGAAATGAATCGTATTCACACAAGTCACTGCGTATTCTAGTGTATTCCAGGAAATAATTCCATTTTGTGCTCCCTAATTGAAATGGGTGTTTACTAGCCACTTAATTGTAGGTAGTCAGGTTAAACCTGATCCAGGGCGACGAGTATTTACTGAATGGCCTCCAGCCGTCTGATTATAATAAGGGGGTTAATGCAACGCAGACGGTGTCAGCTACTGTTGGCTTACATCACGTGCTAACCCTTTATGGTATTTGTCTAAAGGGTATTCCGGAGGCTTGAGCCGCAAAGTATAAAGTAACGCGTTATTACACAGTAAAGTTACAAAAAGATGGATTTTGTGCCCGATATATTGAAAGCCACTAAAAGCAAACTTTTAATAGGTTTTGAGGATATTTTACACCTGCACCTGCCACAAAACTCTGCATGTTTTTATTAAAGAAGTTCAACGTTTTGATATTCAAGTACCTTTTAAAACATTTTTTATTATTCGGATGATGAAATATTGCTAACCACAAAGTACATATTCAAATCTTTATCCCTATATACTCATAAGTTTTCTCATCAAATTTTAACGTTTTTTCCACAACACCTCAAATTAAGGCGTTGGTTTATTTTTATAGATACCTGACGTCGTATTTCAAAATGTACGTTGTGCAGAACTTTTGCTTAAATAGTTGTAGTTAATTTATAATAAGAAGATGCCACAAAAAATATAACTGCGAAGACGTTCCTATCTTGGGTGCTTGCATTCAAACTGGAGATCAACTTATAAATGGGCCAGCACGTAGTCCAGATTTATGCAGCGCTTATCTTCAAAATAAAGCTTAGCTTTTATTCTCAACAATGTTCTAGGGAAGTTGTCGGTGTAATTTTGACGCACAAATCTCTTTACTAGGTTTTATACCTGATTCCAAATTATGTCAGTAATGATGTTACGCGGTAGCAATATCACAGAGATACAACCATCTATGGTTTTTTTATTGCCATATAATGTTTAATGAAAATGATCTTGTACAACTGCGTTGCAATATAAATGATTCAAAATCATATTCTTTACTTGCATAGATTCCTTAATTACTGAATGCCAGATTGCCGCGTCTTGATTACTGAGAATGGCTCCACAAAACTGTTTACAAATTCCTAATGAACCTTTTGAAAAGTTATTTTCAGTAGTATCAAAAGCAGGAGCAGCTACCCAGGTGGCATAATTAGGATTTCGTTGCAAAACAGATTATTCCGATAACCCAGAAAATGCTACAGGTGGCTTAGAATAGTTTAATGGAGATCCCTAAATATACTTCAACGTATCCACGACCATAGCTGCAAAGTGATAAGTGTAGTTTAATAGCTCATTGTAAAAAAACGTCCAAGAAACCTGTCATCCAAGTTTCTCGCGACTGAAATTAGTTAAATTTGCCTACTGCCATAAGTCATTTCAAAATAATGTATATATGGATAAAGACAAAGGCCTCAGTAAATTCGATAGTTCTTTGAATCTCTCAGCAGTCGACCAGGTTTGTATAACCGACAAAATGCTGGTATTATTCAGTGAACTATGCAGTTGTAATTAGTATCAAAAAAAAACAATGGAGCTTGACCATTTGTGCAAGTTTCGGCCTTAAATCTGAGAGGTAAATTGACGACTCAGTATTTGCCTTGTTTAAATTTGCAACGTTTCTAGTTTTTTTTTAAAACCATGTGATCAGTTTGTTTAATTAAAGTTGGCAAATCGATGATTACGTTGAATGCTGTAAGCTATCTTCACGCACAGATCACGGTGTTCTTTGTCTTTATGGTCAAATTTTAATTCAGTGTCTATTTTCGAATAACAAGTGGTAAGAAAATCTAAGAATAACGATAACCAGTGATCATTTTTACTGACAAACTTTGCAATCTTAGTTATTGGAAATAATTCAGGTGTGAAAAATCCATTTTAATACTCGGATGTATAACTGGAAACATTCCTAACGCCTGTTTAAAAAAGGCAAAAAACATGTCGATGTATCTTTCTTCGTACTCTTTAAATTGCTAAAACGTTGAGTTATGGTCGTATATTTGAAGTGGAACCGAGTGAGAAACCAAAGCATGTGCAAAACGAATGCACCCTATTTCCATACTGACTAAGAAACTCGGATAACGCATTATATTGAGGTATGATTAATAAACGTGGGGCCAGCACAAGTCAGTCGCACCAATCTAGGTTCAGAATAGAAGGTTTGAATGGGAGTAATTGGAAAAAAATCCTTTAAAAATAAATGCAGACATGCTCGTTGACAAAAATGACTGGTCAAACAGGGATTTTGTGAGCATAGATTTTGTCTCGTTTAACAAAGGACTAAATTCAAACCTTAAAAAATTCCACCCCGGTGGCAGGCGAGAACATTTGACATTGACGCTTCTCAAAATGCATAAGTCCATTTATTTAACAGCCTTGAGAGCACAGAACCTGTTAATTGAGCCAAAAACATCGAACAAAATACACCGCAATGAATTACACTTCATTAAAACCTGGTAGTTTACTTGAGATGCAACTGAACCACTACCAAGGGTCGCGAGAGCCCAATATGTACCCATAATTCAGATGTCAAGTAATTAATTGCTAGTAAAGAAAGTACCTGACTTCCTTCCAGTCCGCAAGACTTATAGTGAGCAGCGTTTGTTTTATTTACCACTCTTGAGTTTAAAATGTATCTTCCTGCCGATAAGTACGGGGAAATTGACCAATTAAAAAAAAACCCACGGAGCCTGACTTTCATACAAAAACTCATGCCCCATAGTAACGTGAATACAATGAATTGGGCACAAACACGATAGGCGCTGTTAGGTAATAATCGGAGAATTTTTTGACTTCAAGGATAATACAACAGTTGAAATATCTAGTCTAAACTTTGTGCGATGCAGTTAAAGTGTGCTTGAGCCTTATGCGAATGAGTGTCAGCTTCAGGTTGCGTGCCATTTTGAAGTATTACTGACTAGGTAAGGCGTTAATGAAAACATTCAAATGAGTACACTATTTACGAAAAAATACGGACCGACTTACGCGGATGTTGGAACTCAGTAAGTTCAAAAAATCCGCGTTGGGCATTTTAGTATATTAATTCACAGATGGTCTTCTTTGACTCATGCACCTCGTTTCAAAGCAATTTGACAAAAAACTTACATGGAGGAAGCCATATTGGAGGGTTCGATTATTGCTGCCATTCGTAATGATCACTGAGCCGTTTGCAAGGTTGGTAACAGGGAGTGATTTGTTGTGAAAAGAGTCGTACACTCTTGAATCCTTTATAAGTTGACCTTGAAATTTTTAGAAAATAATCCAAACATTCTATTTTATCAGGGACATAAAAGGAGCATTTAAAAAGCCACCCAAACACTCCTTATACAAAATGATATTTCCATGTAGCAGATTCATAAAGGTTCACTCTATTTCTTCTATGATGCAACTTGGTTATGAAATTCTTGACTGCTTTGATAAAAAACACTATTGAATGTACCATTAGTATGTTTAACGTGAGTCAAAGTGGAATCATTATGCACCGCTGGAAGTTTCAAACATGACGCCAAGAGATCAAACTTTATTTGACAAAAGCAAGAATATTGTTTACACAAAAAAGTACTTTAACGGACACATTAATGGATTTCATTACCGCAAAATGATTTCATTTTTCGTCATTTAAAACTGCGCTTATTAAATGTTTTGCTACCAACTAGTTACTTAACTAGTGCTTACGCTAAAACTAACCTAAAAATTCTTTTACAAAGATTGATAGTATCCTCTATTTACTGGGCTAGATGCCCATGGCCACACAGTGTTGTTTTCGGAAAAAAAACCATTTCAATTAGAAGCGCATTGGCGACTTAATTCAAACAAATGATTTACCGTACAGTGCTAGTCTGACGACCAGAAAAAGTGTTTAAATGCTTTAGATTGCTTTTACTACTGCACACAAATGACCCACCAGTTATAATGCAGAAATATAAGTTATACAAATTCGTTAAGTTACTCCAGAAGCTGACTGTAGAATGCAATGATTCCTTAAAAGGGTCATTTTAAAAAGTCAACTAACAACCGTTTTTTATTATTTGAAAAAAAAAACTTGGAAACTTGTTCAATGTGTGCCTTGGCCTCACATAAGCTCAGCAGTCAGTTTTGAAACACAAAACGGACGTTTAAAAAGCATAGAATAGAATAGAATTAAATTGAATTGAAAGGAATTTTTCTGTAGATTTCAGATCAACTCTTGTGTTAACGGGAATTCTAGCAATCCATGGAACAAAATTAAGACCTTTTATCGCACGAGGCAATAGCACCATACCCAATCTCTCGAAGGCTATGAATTCACTGAGTACCGTCTTTATTCCTACTAATTCTCCAACTTTCAAACAGTCTTCTGCTGGCACACCCATTCCAAAAGCAAGTGGATAGAGTAAATACGCAAATATTAGCTAAAATGTTAAAAAAAACCATCAGAAGTATGGTAGGTGATCCATTATGCAACGTTTACTTGATATTCTTAGTCCACACTATAGCGATTTCTAAGCATACAGAAAATTTGAGTAATTAAATTATAATTAGCTACGAATTGTGGATATCTTGAAAAACCATAGACTAGGTCTGAATATTTTCAAAAATTCCGGTAAAGTTGGTGCGCTTTGATTTTAACAACGCTAAAGAATTCTGGTAGGCCTTGATTTTCCCTAAGCGGTAATTTTAATCAATCTAGGTAGTAATGTAAACCTTAGGAGTAGCATTACAAAAGGAACTTACTTCAAACGTTAGGTCTCTAACCATGCCTATTCGATGTCCAAGCCATGTTAGAATTCTGTTGAAAACACTGAATATACTTAGAAAGGCCATCAAATTAACGATTATTCCAGAGCAAATTGGAATGGCTTCCAGGGCTCCAACTGTTGCAGCCTCGATCGGATTGGTAAAAGGACTGTGATTGAAACCAGCATAAATGAATTTTTGGTTAACAAATATTCAAAATTGCAGAAGTCATGAAAATAGGACAATACTTTGTGGTAGCCAGACAATTTTCACTCATCCCATTTTTAAGTGCAAAATAATGAACATATCAAATATAACACTTGCTTATCAAAGCACTGAAACCTATCTTACTGAATGTAAAGACAATTTAGAATTTACCCTTGGTGCCCCATTGCCATGTTGCATTGGTCATAATCTGCTAATGTTACTAAAAGAAACGTCCACATTTAGTATCGTAGTTATAACCAAGCCATTAGGGAAGATATAAACTAAGTAATGCGACTTTGATGCACGAAATTTGCCGACAAGAGTCTTTTGGGCCTCTTGCCAATGTTTGGTCTTGTTTATCGAGCACTTCATTTGCCTTCCATTGACATATTTTTATATCTAATAGGCTAATTTTTAAGTAACTTTCCGCTGAGGTAAACAATTGTTGGCATAGAAATAACTTGTTATCAAACTTTCTCAATTTGGGTTTACAGTGGGTCACGAAGCTAGACTGCAAATATATACCATTATACAAAAGAAAATGGTTTCTTGTTATTCTAGTCTGATAGATTTCCATTAAATTCAGAACACGAATCCATAGAGAGGATTTCTCGGTTCGCCCAAAAAAATATGCAAATCCACAGGAAACATCTCCAGAATTAGGAAATTTTTACTAGACTTCTCGATGTCAAGGCCTTAAGCATTACCCAACAGCGTCAACAAAAGCCGGAGGTATCATTAGGGCAGTCCAAAGGATCCGTACTCAAACATGAGGTAACCGCCACACATATTCGGGGTACAATTTCGATTCGTAAATAATCACACTACTAATCATTATGGGAGTATGAGCCCTAATTCCAGAGTATGAGAATGTTTTCGATGCACATCGTACCTGAATTCCAAAGGCCAACTAAAAAGTAAAATTCAAATAACTTAAATTAACCTTAAGTGCCATTCTCCTATTTTTTTGCAATAATTATTTTAATAACGCAGCTAATCAGATTGCATTTCCCTAAATAATCAAAGTCATCGTCCATATTTTTTTAGCTTTTCTTTACAATATTTTTGCATCTGTGACTACGAAATTTGTAGGAATGAATAAAGATCGTCTTGACATCTTCATTGTTTGCATGTTAATTATATGCCAACTGTTGGATGTGAGGTTATAGAAAATTTTGCTTTTCGCAAACACAATCACTTTTGTCGCCTAAAAGGGTAAATAGTTAACTTCCTCCCCTTCCCTTTTTCCACGATCTTATTATTGCTAAGAATAGACGCAATAAATTTCAATGACAAAGTCATTACTTAGACTAGTTATTTGGGATCGCCTTTATGCATCAGTACATTGCTGCATAAGTGAGCAATCAAAAAAGCATGTTCGTAGTAATCTCAAACAGGTATCAACCCTAACCAAATCATCAAGCTTTATATTTAGAAATCGCCGAATGTATTTTAGTCTATACCAGATTTTAATAAAACCATGTTCCGACGACAAGCCAATTCATCATACTCATATATAAAGTAAGTTTATTCCTTCCAAACTGACTACTGGACAAATGATTATATGAAGCTTGATTTTATTAGTCTCCAGGTCTGGAACTCAAGGCAGGAATACCGAGTGTGTGTGTGAAAAGGCTATTTTTAACCCTAACTTTAAAAAAGCTGTCAATAGAACACGTTTGGAGTCAGCAGCTGCGTCCAAGCTATTAATGTCATTATAGTATAAATGGCCCCAGTTAAACAAATCACGAAGCCTTAACTTCTAGCACTTATATTTTCGACGTTAGTGTGGCTTCTGTGTAACTTTATTCAAAGTAGCGCAATTATAATCTCTGAGTAATCGTCCTTTCCAGTGACTACAATGAACCGAACACTATATATAATAACTCATATTAAACAAATTCAAACTTAAGTGCATTTACGGTTCCAAATGTATTAATATTTGTTAGGGTTCACATATGTCGCTCACCACATTTTGGGACACATTACTTTTTTTCAGTTTTGCGATGCTTAATAACATTTGTATGACTTTAGCCAAATGCATTTAGTTCTATTAAGTGGTGCGTTTGGGGTACAACAAAAAACCTTTTTGGTCACACTTTTATAATCAAACATTATTTTGTTTACATTGGCCTTACATGAAGCATAAAACAACAATTAATAGGACATTGGAAATAAGCGGAGTGGATATTCGACAGATATATAAATGTTTGGATTAGATTCACTTTTCTAAAGTCGAAACACGGGTGCACTACTTCTAACTAAGGAGGACTGAAGAGATAGTGAAGATTTAAAGGTATCAACCTCCAAAGAGTTAGTTTGATGCAAATAATAGCAAAAATCCTAGAGCATATTCTTGCTTTAAAGCTCTTTATATTAAGGGGCAGTAACTGAGAAGTAGCATTCGATTGGGGATCACAAGTTTCTGCGACTGCATGGATAAATTTTGCAAAACGAAACAACATTTAATTGCTGGGTAGTTCATTTACCTGGAATAGAGGGCACTGTCGGTTCCTTTGGCAAGTGGAGCCAATTTAGTCTCTGGGTAGAGGATCTTGGCAATAGCCAATGCAGCTGGAGCAGACATCACACATGCTATTAGAAGATGATTCGCCGGAACCTTATAAAAAATCAACGCTTTGTAGATCACATTTCAAGTTGATAAGTTGGTTAAGATTTCAAAGATTGTGTGTTATGGCAAGCCATGTTGGCTTCTTCGCTGTTTCTACACTGCAGTTACTTTTTGGCAAAAGGCCTTAGCTACCGCCGTTAATTATCTTAGAAGTCACCTGTAAATGCAATTTTATTAAATCCATGACTTACCCCGAAATTTATGTAAACCACCATTACAGGACCTGCAATGGATGCAAAACCATTCACCATTATGGCGTGCAGCTCCGAGTTCGTCATCTGTGTCATGTAGGGTTTGATCAACAACGGGGCTTCGTTCTGGTACAGCGTAAAGGGAAGACATTAAGTGTCAACGTCGGTTATTAATCTCCAAGATATTTTGACGTCTTTGAGTGGTAAAGGGCAAAACATGATCCATAAATATTACAAAAAATCACTATAGTTCATTGGTGGCATATTTAAATTGCATTAAAGTTGTTTTAAAGTTGTATTGAAAAGGAGAACTCGGACTGTAAGTAGTAATTTTCTGGTATTCTTTCAAATGTTTTAACACGCTGCTGAGCAAAAACAATGTGGTTTTAGAACTGGCAGTTGATAGAGAACTTTGGCCGTAATGCTATTTGCTTATAGTTTTTCACACAAACCAGAAGTTAATCGCCATTAAATACTTTGTTATTTCACTTTTAAAAGATTTTTTACGATTTTTTGAACAACCTGACTTCTCGGACGACAAAATTATTAGCCATTTCTCCACGCGGGAATATAAAACAGAATTCTGATCACAAAATATCACAGAACATAATAAACACAGATTTCCGACCACGTATCTTTTGTACTACTTACGTACTCAGCATTGCCAGATTAATGGTATTTAAGCTAGCAGGAACACAATTTTTTGAAGCGAATGCCATAATGGTGCCTTCTTTGGAAAAAGGCATAAAACCATTCATTTTTAACATTACATATATTTGTACCAAATATTTCTCATTTATACTAAGACTGTTGGAGATGAGTAAAGTCGTGATCACTAAATTTCTAACAGAAGCATGCACTTTTGGTAATTATAAAGCAAAAGTGTCTGGTGGTTGTGGCAAAAACATGGGGCCTAAAAGGACAAATTCAAAACTCTTGGGAGTATGCGTTAGTGTGGCTACCTTTGAGCTTCTTAAAAGTGAAAAATCATGCACAACAGTCAGTCAGTTGAATGAACAAATTTTGGCACAGGCATTTCATCAAATTAATCATTGTAAAAGATTTGTCATTAACTTAAAGAGTCACTGTAAAAAAATATCATTCGTTGCTTTACATTATGCCAATGCAAATCACACATTGTTAAGGGGCCACGTGGGCATATACCATGGAGAGGAAAATGTTTGTGAGAGCATTAACCGTCTCAGGCCCGGTTGTCCCCATTATATGGCGAAAGTAATTGGATGGCTTGATGATGAATTTTTGAACCCATCCCAGATGGAACATAATTGAAATAAACGCAGAAAAGAACACAACCAGGGGTAAAACCTAAAAACAAAAAAAAAAGATCTGATGTCCTAGGTTGCAAAAGTCACCATAATTTAGCAGGTGTCACCAAATTAGACATTTCCCAATGTCATACTATTTTACGTTCATCACAACCCCTCTTACTAGATTCTTAAACACTGAGGGTGGCGAATTTTGAGGGTTAACAAGTTATTCTTGCGCCAATCAATCGTAACGAAAAGCTACTGTACGTCTATTTATCCAAGCATGTTTTTTATTTGAAATCTGGTATATTGTACCAAAGAATGGACTTCAAGATTTTCTGCGCTTAGGAAATATCGTTGCTATGTGGTCAGATTTCGGCTGCATCATGCTTTACTTAGTTTCTCGGAGATGAGGACAAATTATTTGTGTGAAACGCGTGTATTAGCATTTCAAGGCTGTATATTATTCAAATTATGCAAATTACTGATGCGTTCCTACAGCAACTAACTTGTCCTAAAGTAACTCGAAAATATATAGGTGAATCAAGCCAGTTTGCTAGAGTGGTGCGTACAAAGTTACTGCTACCCGAGAATAGAGTCTGTTACTATAGCACGAGCTTTGAAGTCGAAGAATCTCAAGCTAACGTTTCATTAAGGAAGTAAACTTTTAATTCCCTAGAATATTTGTATTGCACAAACTACTGTTGCGGATGCTTCGTGGATGAGAAATAGCTAGTAGATACCAAGCAGAAAACCCGCTTGCTTTCACGACTGGAAAGTAACAGTTGGATCACACTGTTTAATCATTTTAGTTTAATCCGCTATGTAAACGTTTATTTATTTGATTACTAAATGGGCATATTTAGTGCATTTTTACATTGGTTCCCAGAGTCAGTGATAACTTGTGGATAAGCAAATTATTGAAAAAAACCAAAATTCTACCTGTATGACAAAGCATCTGGTCTCAATCAGGTCGCCAAAAACAAACGAAGCTCCAACTTTGCTGTTCTCCATTAGAGCCGACGTCTGAGCCCCGATAAAATCAAAAACTGCATACCCGGGTTTCGTTTGTAGTGTGACGACAGCAAAGGTAAACTGGATGAAGAATCCCATAAGAACTGGTTGCCAGTTAATCTAGAATATTAGGCAAATGTAGGAATTATCAGTTGAAATCGATTTAACTCAAACTACGCTAATCCATATAATTTAAGATCCGGTTCTTGTAATCACAATTTCAGTACCTTTAAAAGTCTCTACTATAAACTATATGTGACAACACATTTATTTGTTTTTTTGTGTTTAGTGTGGACAGCATAATGCATACAATTAAAGGGCTTCATGATTTTAAAGCTTTGGATGCGTTGGTTTATGGCTGTCCAACTGCAAAAGCGAAATTAATCGCATTTTTATCAAGGCTCTA
This sequence comes from Mesocestoides corti, assembly GCA_900604375.1. Taxonomy (NCBI): domain Eukaryota; kingdom Metazoa; phylum Platyhelminthes; class Cestoda; order Cyclophyllidea; family Mesocestoididae; genus Mesocestoides; species Mesocestoides corti. The sequence goes on from UXSR01005200.1 coordinate 62,350, forward strand.
CTGACTGCTGCTTGAGCTCTCATCTACGTTAGATCTTCAGTTGGTGCAGGGGGCAGATCTTGATTTAAAGTGACCCAAAATTTAAAATTAGATATCAATCGATATCTCAAGTGACTATCCAAGTCTGTAGTTCTACTCCAAAATTATAAGCATTCGTTCACAACCCTATGGTGTAGTTTCAAGATGCTAAGTTTCAAAATACTTCATGTTTCACAATAATAATCACATTCATTTCGTCACACAAATCGGGCTTCAGAAAATCGGGCGCTTGCATTGTCAATAAAATTTATTTGATCAAGATACGGTGGCTGGCTGTAACTAACTGCATTTTTATCTGCGTCAGTAGAATAGTTAGGAATTGTCTAGAGTTCCGTTTATCATGCAGTGTTGTGGCCTTCATTCAAACAAATGGATCTACTCCGAATTCGAGAGTTTTGGCTGTGCGCTGCGCGTTTCTCTTGTCACAAAATCCAGACTATCCAATACTTGGTAAAATTTAGGTCTAAATTAAAATCGTCGATTTTCAGCACGTTTCTTCCCTTGTGAATTATGAATTGATGCAAAAACAGTGCCTACCTTCAACGGGTGAACCGACATAAGCACGCATATTAGTACCATTGCTCCGATGCCGATAAGAGAAATGAGGTTCTTCGGATTTCTCATGACAACAAAGAAGATGAGGTAGAGCACTGCGATTAGACACAACATAACCACCAACGCGCTGAAAGGCAAATGTGGTTATTCCCACTATTTTTGCTAGTTTGCCATGCCAATTTTATGAAAACAGACATCTCTTAATGAACACGTACTCAAAGCCCCGACGTTAAAGCTGACTTACATTGTCTTGATTGATCAAAGTCATGTACCGTACATAAACGATGGATATTTACACCCAATTCCTTCAACATTTTTATGATTGAAAGTTGCGTCTTTGAGAGCCTCCATCAATTGTGATCAAAAGTGAAATAGAATTCGAAAGATTGAATTCCCTCATAAAAGTTTGTTGAAAGTCTGATTTGCAAGCAAATTTAAGCCCTAAGGAGTTATGACACTTCCACGACTCATCAGATATTAATAAAACAGGCTGTATAGACTCTTTTCGTTATGATGATCCAACCAAACTAATAAATTACGTGAGTTCGATGTTAAAATCTATGTATTCGAGATTAGCCATACTTCAAGTTGCGCAAAATTTATTGAAATAGTTTTTTACGTCAACACTTATTATTGCATGAGGTTCAGATAATTGATAATGAATTCGGTGTAAAATCGGTATAAGTTAAAATAAATTTGTGACTTTTAATGGACCTGATGTTTTCTATCCAAAATTGGCACTCACATGACACAGACACCATTTTTTGTGTTAAATACCTTAATTATTTTTTTAAAAAAACGCTTACATTTTCCCAACTCGCTTACGCGATCTTGGGGAATCTTCTATGCAGCACATGCCCGTGAATTTCAACCAAGAAATCAAAACCCATTTACTTGTCCCATGGAATTTCTTTGAAAGTTTCTCTCGAAAATGGACGAATATTTGGAATCCACGTCTTCGTTCTTTGCCTAGTATAAGAAGCTTTTTGGAAATCATTATGACAAGCAATATCCAAAATAGAATTGATATCCAGAGAAGTCTGATATCAGCTTCCGTAGCCAGTCGACGCACTTTTACGGCATAGGCTACATAAGCAATATCTGCACAGAGAATAATGATTAGCATCAATAGGTCTCTGATGCCTTCCGACGACGACACTTCCGGTAACTCCACATTATTAAGGTCACATTTTTCATGAGTAAATAAACGAGCACGTAAGTTTGCGTAAGCATTAAGAAGTCTACACGGGATTCTAGTTGACTGGTTCTGAATTTCTGGGAAGTCGCATTCTGTCCACTTGCAGGCAGGTTTTGTCAAAGGGCCTGAGGCCTCTTCAAGGAGTCCCTGATCAATTTGTCTCAGCGGTTGAGCCTCTTCATGTTGAAGTTCCTGTCCACTGGTCTAGGATTTAAGACAAGAGCATTTTTGATGATTCATGCATTTTATTGGAAAAAAATGTGACGATGCTTCACAACTCCTGTCTAGACGTTGTTGTTGTTGTTGCAATTTTTCCACTGTTGCTTATTTATGGCCCATGAATTTTCGCTATGTACTTACGTACACGCCTTGATAAATGGCACGAAAGCCCTCGTAATGACTTTGCTTCCGCCTATCCTTCAGCGCAGTCTCGGAGAGTCACTGCTCAGGTTTTCCGGAAATAAGTGCTGGGTTTTCGAATGCCCCAAAGAACCTGAACTCTGACGATATGGCCACAGATTATCCACAGGGCTTCGTGAACATCGCAGGAATAGTAAATACAAGGGTGCAGTGTGCTTTTCCAGATTACTTGAATCCTGCTAAGTTAAGTATTAAACACGAAAGAATTTAGGTGTTATGTTGATTGACTAAATGTTTGAGGCAATACTCCACGGCAACACTTTAATTCATAATAGTGATTGCACAAAAACATCTCAAGATTCTTAAATTCTTTAAATATAGGTAAATATTTTCATACCCCGGACTTGGTGTTATGGTGGCTTATCATTTATTGCTTATGGTAGCTTATGCTTATACAAGTAGCCAAATTCCCATAACGAGTACTCCAAACGCTAATTTTGATTGGTTGTTTCCGTAAGCTATTGTTGTCCTTACATGTAATCTGGTGATTGGCTGGCTTGATTTAAACACACTTAATCTAATTTTGTATAGATTTCATTTATTTGTGTTGAATGAATGTTAAAAGAGTAATTAACTCAGCTTTTAATTTACTTGTGATACTGTTAATACTGTTCTTTAGCTCCAAATTCAACATACGTCACTGCGCAACCAGGCTTAGCAGGATCCACTCTGCCACTTATTCCACGTAGGATAAAAGCTACGCAGCTTAATTCATTCTGATTTGCTCTGATTGAATTATATTTTAACAGACATTCTTATTACAAACGATATCTCGTCACTGCTATCAAGTTTAGTTGTCCTAATACGAACTTGCAGAATCGCTTCTTCTGGTTAATTTGCTGCTTAGAAGGCTCAGCTTTAAAAATAAAAGTTTTCCATAAAAGATACTGACTCTTGAGTGAGTTTGAAATTCGCATTCAGACAGTAGTTTTACCGAACGAAATTAATGCTAATATCTAAGCCAACATTTTAACTAACAAATATTGCAATATTAAGGTGGGCTAATTATGTTGCCTCTCTTAATTAAATTTCACATATATTATGCTCAGTTTATCTTAAAAATATCAGTTTTGCCATTATCCTCAAAATTTCAAAATCACACTGGCCTTTAACTGGCCTCAAGCCGCTGAGGCTTTCTTTGCTAACTATTCCAGACTCCGCAAGTGTCAAGCTTTCATCTACGGAGAACGTCGCTAATGATTTGTCTGCAGTATTCTGAATTATCAGTCAACAACAAATTGACTGCAGCATAGTCAAAAAGGCAGGATCTGCTTACGTCGATGGTAGGCTGGGACTGTCAAAACTGCTACTATGTAGCCAGTTTTAAACCTCTAGTAAATTAGCCCATGACTTCAAATGTCATTGATTACTCATTTATAAATTTTTACACTGCAGAGGTATGAGATTTAAATGCCTATCGTCTCATATTTCTTGTGTAATAACCCACTGAGTTTCCTTCGAATGCGTCAAGCCAGGACAGTGAGACTGGTGCTACATGAGACTTAGAGACACCATAGTCTTGTCATTGCAATGTCACCTAGTTTTTGCAGTACCGATTTCACATTCTGTAGCTCAAGAAGCTATTAACATTTGATGACTTATTTTTAACTCTCATGAACTACTTATTTACTGAATCAATTTCTGTACTCTTCGCATCTAAAAAGGTAAGCAAAGGAGATTTGAAACAGTTTCACATAGATTAGTTTTAAGGCACTTGATCTTAACAGTCTGCAACCATGTACGGCTTCTTAAATTCCATTCGACACCTAATTTCCTGATTTTTCCGTTTGAAATTTTTTAAAGTCTTTCCGTGTTCTCAACTTTCAGGCATTTAAAGTGATCGAGCGTTAGTTTGCTACCGAGTTTGTGTCTGTCAAAAATGAGACTTGAAAGCAAGTTGTTTGCCCACAAATGTTTTAAAGAAAGTTTGCATTGGATCTATAAAATCAACCAAAACGTCTTAACCAGAGCAAATTCACATTGCTTAAACTAGATGACTTGGTCTCAAAGCTTTTAAATATACGCGGTTTTTTTCACTTTTCTGGGAGCAAGTAATTATATAGAAACTTGAAAAAATGTTTTAAGTTAAGCTTTCAGTGTGGATTAAATTAAGTGATCAAAAATAGACCATAAAGGGGCTATTATGGGAATGTGCATTAATTATGTATTTCCAGAGGGATCAAAGCCTTAGAAATTGACGGCTTTTTCTGGAATCATGAGCCAGCTAAACATCAGAGAGTCTTTCTGAAAAGCAAAAAAAATAAATCAGCTGATAATGTTAGTCCGATAAGATTTGTTTGTGCAAGTTAAAGAATAAATTAGAAGCAGCAATTAGCAAAAATGATGTTAATTATTTTTTTTGTAAGGTTGTCTTAAAACGACTTAGTAGATGGGACCTCTTCTTATAAATAAACCAGAAATCTTGCTATTTAAAGCTTTATTACCTTTGTTCGAAAACTGCACCACATAAACTCCCTAGTGCCCTCTATATTATGCAGAAGGCTGCTAAAGGAAAGGTGTTTAACTCAAATTAATCCTTGTTCCCAGTAGTAAAAATATCAAGAAGCCCAAATTTCTTGATATTTTGCATTTTACTTCTGCAAGATTTGTCATCTAGCAAAAGCTATACAAATTGTTATCAATAAAATAATTGTCATTATTATTATTATTATTAAAATATGTTGAGCCTATTCACCGCACTATTAGGCCAGCTAAAATACTTCTTTTGGTTCTTCCGACCTGTCCAAAGATGCAAATAGCCATTTTTGTCACCTGATATTTCAGATGCCAAGTATAAAAAGGGTTCTTTGTGAAAATGGAAAACGACCACAACCAAGCACTGGCGTTTAGAGGGCCATTCTATGTATTTACACTCAATGCAGCCTACAAAACTCTTTATTCAAAAGCCAATCAGTTGCTACTATTTTTTTTTCAGAACTCAACACAAAGAACTAATACAGTCACAAATTACGGATAAGGAATACCTATACTGCACTTCAATACAGTCTGCATTAACGACTACAAGCAAGAAAAGCGACATGCTTTTGTACTGACTCGTTTTAGTTAAAACGGAACGACAAGATGGGTAACGGCAAATGCAAAGTTCAGGTCTGATCTACAGGGTATTCGAAGATAAGGTAGCCCGCGAATGTTGAGTACATATAACCATGGAGGTAGAATGCCGATTCTCTGAGTTGAAGCCAGGTGCAGTCATTTTTTTTCATTGTCAGAATCGCCTGGTTAGTTGCCGTTGACCAGGGAGAGCTGTCGCTCCACACGTCGAAGATATGGTTGTCATTGTGCATCAAGCGGACTGCCGCCTACAACGGACTTATATAATGGGTACTGCTAACAGTAAAGTAGCAAGTAATTAAAAGTGGTGTGTGAACGGACACACGCGCCTTGGCAAAAGGTCCTGACTATAACACAATGTAGATGAACTTATTAAAACCAAATTGCCTTTAAGTCGAGTTTACTAGCCTAAGATGCTGCAAAAATTTGTTGCAATGTTCATTCCTTTCCACAGAGCATTTACATTTTTTCAGTGATTTTACAAAACGACTTCCTATTATCATTTCATCTAAACCAGAATCATGCCTTGCTTAAATAATGATCACAACGTTTTCTTATTCCTGCTTTTCAAAGCATAAAGCTGTTTTATTAACGCGGGAGTTTTGCTAAGTTCTTCTTTGTTTGGCGAATTATTGAACAACTGACCAATAAAGAGCCAGATTTCTATAATTGTACTAGTTAAGAAGTTGTATTCATTATCGGCTGCCATGAGTACAATAGCCAAAGTGATATTAAAGATTCCCAAGAAAAACACATTTTCTGCTTAGCTGCAGTAAATGGTTATGGTCAAATTAAGTTTTAAGTGCAAAATATGTATTTATGCTAATAGCAAAAAAATCTAACTCTGTTTCCTGTTTTCTCTATGTGGGTAATGCAAATTTTAAATTCGGTGATTCCGTGCCGATTCCAACTAAGTTTTTTTAACGAGTTGATAAATGCAGTGTCGTCCTAAGGAGATTATTTCAAAATCACTTTAACTTGTCTTAAATTACATTACTACAGATAATTAATTTTTGATTTTTACATACGAAGAAAATTACTTCAATAAGCGTGAAGGTAGTGGCATGAATATGATTGTGTGTAAGTTTAAATGTCACATTACTGCTTTGTTTTGGCAGGGTTGATTTCATTGCGCAAAATGACTAAATAAGAACCTACAATTCATGCTCATACATGCCTGCGAAATACTGAAGTCTACTTAAATCTTTCTTCTTGAAAGTCCAATAATGAAGTTTCACATTTTTTTATAATTCACAGTCTTGCCTGCTTTCTACCCTGTGCAGAGATGGTAACTAGGAAAGAGTAAACACCGTCGACTGGGGCACAGAATTGGCCCTTAGTTGGGTCGTATGCCTTGCCCACGTTCGTCAAGACGTGCGTCATGACCACGCGTTGACCTGGTGGCATCTCTTCAATGTTTGGCTGGAGTCCGGCAAAGAAAGCCACTCTTTGTTGGCGGTTTCGCAAGTGGTTGGCCACCCCGCGCAGCGCACTAGAGCTCGTCACTGCTCCTGTTTTAAACAAAACGATAACGATAACAAGTTTTTGGATTATCTTCCTAAAATTCAACCGATCGTATGTCGATTCATAATTCTACTAGCTGGAAAAAGCTTGACTGTGTCATTGTCGTCCTGCTATCTCGTGCTTTATTTGACGCATGAAACCAACCCAGAACCCACAGAATATTGTCATTTGTTACTACGAGTTTCGTGATAATTCGGTTAAGAGCAATCTCAGTCAGTATGCGGTTACATTTACTCGAAGTATTTTTTCCTGAGTTTATAGATATACAAATAAAGAAAGTGTTTTTTGACAAAAATGCTGCTTACATATCATTCGCACATTTGGTACTTATGTTTCTAACCAAGAAAATGCACTTATTTTAGGAAAACTGTGAGCATTTCAGATTGGATTCTTTCATATTAGGCCATAACAAATAACATTAGAAGTTAAAATAGAGACTCTAAGTGTTTTATAAAATGCTAATATTTTATGATCGTGTACTCATGTCGAACAAATGAGACTTCCATGAAACAAATTCAATTTTTTCACTCTTCACAATACAGATACTCATTAAATTTTTAATTTGTGATAAAAATTTTCATCACTGAATAAGTTACTAGGGCAATCTTTTTCTGTATCCAGCATTAAAACAGCTCGCTCAAATCCAATTAATATTTTACCAAACTTTTTAAATTTCGTTAAGTTAGAATCAACTGTTGAAAGCACCATTTGAAAAACAGCCGCATTTTATTTAATTTTGAAGTGTCTTCAACTTTTGAAAGGCGCGTTACGCCAGACCATTTTGCCTTGATTCGTAAAACTTCAAAGTAACTGCGCCACTTCACTTTTACGGAAATAATTGCTTTTTTGCAAACAATACTGAAGCAAAAATTTATCATTATGGCCCTACCAACGAGAGGTCTGAATGAGGTCAAAGTAGTCAGAAAGATCAACTGTCAAGATATGGCAAAATAGGTGGCCACATGTACTTTATCAATCTTAGCAAAAATGATTTCTTAGGCACTAACAAAATAGATATTTTCAGGAGTCAAATTGCCTTTTGGTTGAGCTCGATAACTGCTGTAACTTGCTCTGTCGTTATTTGTCTCAAAACAGTCGCGAAAATGATTTAGAGCTTGATTGCGTGAGAACGCCTATGTGCACACGCGGAAACGATATTAAAGTAATATCTTGGTGATCCAAGAAGATTCATCACAAATCTTGGAGTCCTTTGCACTGCCAGGCAAACCTTGAAAGCAGCGGTCATGGTTGTGCTGAAATCCTTTTACTTTTGAAAACACATTTATTAATATTCCAGCTATGCGTATTTTGCAAATACACTTATTTAAACTTATAGTTGGATTTCATTCGTTGACGATTTCCATGGATCAATTTTGTTTCGCTTAATACCACTGTGATACTTGGACACTGGCATCAACGATTTACTAGGCTTTTAGAGCATCGTGTTTTTGTTAAAAATTAAAATGTCTTCCAGTACCCCTTGTGGCACAAATTTGAACGGAAGGAAAAAACCACTTTCATCTTCAAACGTAGCAGGTTCTCCGTGCCTGTTGACCATTTTAAAGGACATTTAAACAAACCATGTAAGTAGCAAACATCGTTATAGAATGATGTTTACTTGTATTTAGGTCAAAATTAAAGTCCCAGTCACTTGTTCCTAGAATTGGTTTTTGTTTACATCTATCATTTTAACAGAGGTTTCATGAAGCAAGTTCCTGTTTTAATTAATTGCAAAATAAAAGTCAATGGTTTGCTTTTTTGAAAACACATCGATCATCAACTGTGTCCTGCTTTTCCATCCTCTTCGTGATTACAGACGACACGTTTATCTTTTAAAATTAGCATTTCTAGATTCCCTTTTCCAATGTAATTAACCCATAACTGTGCCAAAAAGTTCAAAATGCACGGGACGTTATGAAAGTATAACCAACTTAGGCAACGTTAGTTGTTAAATGAAATTGTTTACTTCTCACTATGCCATAAGTTTGCGAACGTAAAGGCCAGTTTAGGGTAGATTCATTGATATTTGTAACCGTAAAATAAACACGATTTTAGCATAAACATGATAATTCGGTTAGAACTCAGAAACAAATGACATGCTTGACGAAAATAAAGGCTTAAAAATCCAACATATGATGTGCTTTTGTGTGTTTAAATCTTTTATGGGTGGTTAATGTAGTGAAAAATACTCCTAATTTTGAGTTTCTAATTACCATGTCAAAATGCTCATTTACTTGATCACAAGACGAGCAGTGGAGTCCATTTTCATGAGGCCAAAAACTTGTGCACCTGGTAATTGCAAATAACATTTTACATGTTCATTTAATATTAGGGTAGAAAAGGGTAGAAAAACTGACGAAAGCCGAAATTCAACGTGTATTCACTTTAAGAAGTGACGTGAACACAACTGACTCAAAAATTACCCTCTGAGGGAACTATTAGTAATAACAATCAAGGTAGGTAATTATGGTTAAATTAGCACTGAAAGCATTACAAGCCGGAATATTTACTAAAGCACACCACCTTAAGTGACAATGATGACTGACAGATCTTAGAAAACCATTGTGTACCAACTTTGCAAGTTTGACTGTGGGCCTAAAATGCAGGATGAAGATATTTTGAGGTACCGGTTATCGATATCTGATTAATTTCCAAAATATAGCTTACATTAAAAAATGTGGACATAAAGTAAAAATTACCGAACCAAAATGAAACGCGGACAGAAAAGTCGTCGGGAAACGCCCACCAGTAACCTGGCACCTGACGGATTCATTCTTTTGATTATGTTTTGATTTTTATTTAGCATTACTGGAAGAGCATCGTGTGTCACGAGCTGCTTTCACAAGTCACACAACTGATGCTATCACGTGTCACGCCTGACGGCTGCTTTGAGAGCAACAATGCATAAACGGCCACAAAATCTAGGCTTGTATAATACCAAGCTTGACCAAGACAACGACGTCCCTGGTTTGTGTGCAGCTACTAGTTTAACTTCGACCTCTTTCAGTGGCACTTTGTCCGTCTAATTTAGCACCAACAGACTGCCATTTATGTTGTGCAAGAAAGTGCTCCAGTTTCTCTGCTGGCCTACGGAGAGTGTAAAAGTAGGGAACAGTTTTCCAAATAGCCCTTTTTAAGTATTCAATGAAATTTAAGGATTTTCAAAAAACTGATTTGTAACTTTAGTCTGGTAACATTGCTCGTATTTCGGTGTATGATTTAATTGCAGTGAAAAAATGAAATATATTTAATTAAACCCGATAAATAGATTCACGTGAGATGATTAAGAGGTCGTGGCACAAGCTGCATCAAGAACCATTCGCTCCGTTAGCGAGATGATTTTGCCATTTTTAAACCACGTAAATTAACTAAGTGCAAGAACTCTAATATTGTGATTGTTCGCATATGGTGCACAAGTGAATAGCTTGTGTTCGCTGTTTTATTTTGTAGGTGAATGTACAATAGTTCTGGTGTAGAAAGCAGTTTGTGTCCAGGGAGGGAATTACGCATTGTTTTGTGCAACGACTTGTAAATGCAGAGACGTTGAAATCAGCAGAGTATGTACATGGAGAATTAGATTGCGTGGTCTCAAAAAAATATCTCCAAAATCAATCCACAAGCCAAAATCAGTAACATTTGAGGCTCAAGTAGAAAATCGACTGAGTTCCCGTCGTGTTCACCCCGGTAGCCGAATAAGTTCATTCGTCTTGTGTTGTCCTGAAGATTACTATGCCATGAATTAAGGTATTCTGGAGAGCGAAATTGGGCTGAGTAGGGAGCAGGCATGGGTCGAAAGATGGTCTCATTCACCAAGCGCTGCTGAAAGGCCTCCCAAATTTCTTCGGCTGTTGTTCCTTCAATCAAATCCCAGTCGATGACAATTCCAACTGAGCTGGAAATTAATTCAGGCACTATACTTTCAAGAGTGACGCAATACTGTGCCCTTGATGTATTCGGCTTTGCAATTTCAATGGAACAATCACCTGCAAAGTCTTCGAGAGTTGCTAAACGGTCGCTGAAGCCATAATTGCCCACTTGGAGTTCAAGAACATGGATGTCTTCATATTCTGTTTGTTCCTCCAATTTCCAGACAATTGGACTTCGTTCAGTTATGAAGTCTTGGCGGTTCTGGTGAGTCTCACGCTTCCGTACGTGGTCGTCTGAAGCGAAAGACGGAAGATGTATCAGTAGCGGAGGGGAAGGGGAATGTGTAGTGGGGTAGCTGGTTCACTAGAACTGAATCTATGTCAACAGGGAATCGTTCAGAAGTGTACAGGCACAAACATTTAGCTCAAGCTGAAACATCAACAAAAGTTATCAGTTGCTTTTCACTTTATTTGATTAATTGTGAGGAAACACTAAAATGTGAGACACTAAAGTAGCTGAAAAATGTCAAATCAGGTTCAGGAATTTGAAATGGGGAAAGTTGTTGTGGATGTGGACGTCTGTTACAGTATCTTGGGCACATGCCTCAACCCTGGTTGACTTCAACTTAGGCCTGCCTTATTCACTTGATTTTTGTTCTAAATTCCCTTAGCTCCAGAAATGTCATATGTGGTAAAGAAATTCATTGCATCAACTTCTTCACTGTACCTCAGCTTATATATACATGATAATTCTGCACATTGGTTATCAAAAGGCAAAGTAGGATGTCCGTAGAGCATTTTGTGCGTGTTGACAAAATCCCACTTCAATTTACCAATCGGAGACGCTAATGAACGCAACAAAGCCTAAATTGACGTATACTTTAGTCTTAATTGTGTGCTAATGTATCTCAAGAAGAATGCCATTCTCTACAAGCCTCACCAGAACTACGGTTCACAATTTTGGCTTTTGCAGTCAAAAATAAACCCCAACCAGCAAAGTAGTCATGTCCAGGATTCGCCTAGGTGACGAAGTTTTTTTGAGGCAGAGTTAGGCCCTAATATTTGGGTTTTTTGAGGTTGCAGAGTAAAACTATCATTTTATTCTGCAATATGTCCACCAAAAATGATCTACATATTCGACGAGATAATTATAATAGTGATTATACTTTGAATATTTTTATCAAGCTGTTCAAATTCAACTGGTTGTTGAGTGTTTAGGTAATGGGTAAATTCTCACGCTGCTGCACGGGTGCCTACACAGGAAGACACTTGTCTTGTCCTTTTTAACGCTAAACTGCAAATTTAAACAACAGTGACCTAGTATTTTGCCTTACATAAGAATGATATTCATCTTTTGCCATAAAGATTTCATCAGTGGCTTCAATCGCTGCAAAAAGATGTTTGGTTAAGTTTCATTCAGGTTGGTGTGAAATTAAAGATCACTCAAAGTGCAGGGTGGTCCAGGGAATGACACATTCACTCAATCTGATGTAGGTGAGCAGGCTGAAAAATATGTTGACTTTTTAAGACACCTTTGTAAATGTCATTCCATAAAGACCAATTTCCTTTTTCCTAAAATGTAGGTTTCGACTTGGACAAATGATCAAAGCGACGCTATTCTTTTCACCCACACACACTCATTAACAAAAATACAACTAAAACATTGTGGATAGTAGCAAGAGAGCACAGTTAGCATTCGTAAGCGAACGCGGTTAGCAAGCGTGCGCGACCACGATTCAATCGATTGTCGTGAATACACTTCACCCAACTACGTGCGTTTAGAGAGTGATGCTTAGCTAAGCTATTTAAACGCACTTATTATCCTGCACATCTACACTTTCCCGCTCTTCTTTCGGTCGGGCCTTGTCAGTGTATATCGCCGGCCCTGGTGTGGTTCGCAAAACCGCACAGGAGCCCGCTACAATATCATGATGTGATGCTTATACTAACTCGAGTATTCTAAATTGTAATGGCAAAACAAGATGAGGGCATTTACCACTTGCGATGTGGCAAAATATCAAAAAGGCCTGACTCCGTAGGTGACCTGTATTTAGTTACCTAAGACCTGTTTCACAGAGCAAATTTGGTGGCAGATTTGTTAGGACAGGGTAGCAAAAAACTTAGAGAATGTAATTGCTTTGACCAACGTCTATAACTTAAGGCACATCTCAAAAATTGAATTAGTAGAACATTAATTTATGAATTACAAAGCCATCAAGCAATAAGGAAGGAATAAAAACCCAAAATGATCCATAGAATGTCATGTTAGCAAAACTGAGCGATGCTTAAATGAAAGGCACTCGGAAGGTTAGTCTTTGTTGGCAGTCCGATTCAGGGGGAATTGTGGATGGAGATTAGTATCCATAGGAAACTCGACACACATGAAAACATGCATAAAGTTGGTCGTCCATAGGCTGATTGAAGAGTATTGCTAACTTTCTCAGTTCCTAGTATTGGGAGGACGCTATGCTTAGATCTCTGTGATCAGTAACAACTTGTGTCATTGAAATTAGTAATTTTGTTGGTAGAATTGATGGATTAACGTCATTCTTATTTGTAACATTAGTTTCTGCGGTGACTAGGTTGTTATTAAAAAGAGGGAACTCAGAAAGGATAACAAACGTCCCAGATTTTTGAGACGAGAGGCAGGCAAAAACCTTTTATTGCAAACTTGAATTCTTTCTGGTCTAATCCTAGTCAAAAGGACCAAGATTGCATTTTTATAAGTACAAATCCTTTGTAGAAAAGTTTTGAGTCCACTTGTAACCAGAAAAGGGGCACATTGCTTCGTTACTGATTAAGTAAAGGCTTTTTCGTTCAAAAACTAATTTCAAGTCTAGTAGTCAGGTGGAACCAATTATGACACAGTGAAGCGTGTAATTAGTGAACCTGGATGGAATGATTCAACCGAATTGGTTTTAATGGACTGTTTTCGTCTTTCGAATGTCTCCGAACGTCATTAATAAGCTCCGATTTAAGAAATTAAGGGATGTTTATCAAAAAACAATTTTCCACTTTTTGCGCCATTCTTTTTTAGCTGGAAATTGGCAATAAGCTCTCAATCAATCCTACATACTGAACATCAGTTACGATGGCAATATTTTAAACTAGCATACAACTGGAAAAGTTGATAGAAATGCGTTAATATTATTTGATTAATTAAAATTTAAAAAAACCACAAGTAAGACCATCAGTTCACTGTCTCGTAAAGCAGATTATTGAAAAACACCCATTTGACGGAAAAAAAGTATTTTTAAACATGACTGTAGCCTAATCCAAATCAATTGGCTATTAAGTATGCGCGATTAGTCTTGTATTCTTTTAAGACCATCTGAGTAGTTTGAAAATTGTGTATTTATTTTAAAGAGTCACCTTAATCCTTGATAATTCTTTCATTGCTCCTACAAGTTTATTTTGAAATTATAGTTTCCACATGTTCTCCTATTTTTATTATCGAATTTATGGTACACGTGAACTCGACCTCGTTTGTAAGATTTGCGTTTCAGTCTCTCGAGTAGCCTTTGTTCCAGGAAATTGCAATATGGAATTGCTTTTCTAATGTTTCATATCCATAAGAGCTTATTCCTTGGTTGTAGTGGCCACCGTTGATGTTTGCTGGGAAACAATTGGGCGCCATAATGATCAGACTTACAGTTTATTTTAAATCTAATATTAACTTGTAGCAACAATGGTACCAGTGTGGGTTGGAATTATTGACGTATAATGGGAAGCGCACCTTTAAGTCCTACTTTCCTTCCCTGATCCTCCTTTTGCAGTCCCTAAATCTGATGTGGTCCGGAATGATGAAAACTGCACAAAAACGGAGGTCACAGCACTCTGCATTCTTCCGATTCCTTCAATTGGTAGCTTTACTTTTTTGTTAGTTTACGTTCGCTGTGTGATTTTTAGTAAAACTGCAATGTTTAAAACTTAATTGTATACTCAACATATTCTCCAACACTTCCTGTCATTGTCTCCCAACTTATGCGAACATTTGAATGCATACTTTGGAGAAGCTGTGTAGGTACTGTTTATACAAAGACGTAAAGAAGTTTAAGAATATTCTGTGGAACCAATTTTTTGCCGTTCAAGTTACCCAGCGGAAAACAAAAGGTGGCACTGGAGGATCTTCAGCATTAAAGCCCTAAGTTTTGCAGTGTCTGTTGGGCGACATGAAGTCTTGCGTTTTTAAAGTGAAAATAAAGCTTTTCCATCAGCCAAGTTCAAATGTTTGGCTTGGGCTTCAACATCGAGTTAGGCGGGTTTCGCACAATGCTTCCCCACGGGTATCTTTGGGTGCGTGAAAGAAGGCCACAACAACTGTTTCTCCCCAATTCCCCACCAGACACTTGAAGCGGCCTTTACATTGGATGCAGCATTACAGTCCTTGAAGATTCGGCTCTTTCAGTTACTTTTCCTAAGTGCTTTGTTATGCATAAACAATTTTATCATATGTATGACCTAATTCTGATTAGATTCATTTTTTGAACGCTTATGTAAAAAAGTGTGAGAAAAAATGATTCTATTTGCCATTTCTGCCAAACTTTTCAGGGTTTAAATGGTGAAGTGCAGCCAAAGCATCAACACTTGGTCTCTCAGCAATCTCTTCAGAGGTAATCTACGCATTATCGTTGACACAAACACGAATAATGTTATTATCAAAGTGCGAGGGTTATCCAGAGACAAGTTTATTGTTAAGATTGAGGTCACCATGTATAAATACAGAACAATTTCCCTAATGAGAGAGATTGGAGCTAGTCACACCAGGAATGTAGGAAGGGTTAATTTCAAACAAACACGCAATAAATCGATTCAATTTTGGTGTTTGGGACCAGACATCAAGGGGACAAACCAAAATTTTCAATAAAATTGCGGCAGAAAAATATATGCTTTTGGCTGTAACGACCCTGGGAAAAGATGAAATGACACTCGCGTTATCTTTTTATGTATTTTTGAAAAATGATAGTAGTTCGAAATTTTTATCAACAAAGCCATGTACCATCTGAATACCTTCATTTTATCAGATCAAATATGCTTTCTGTGCATTCTGAAGTGATCAGATAACGGATTCAACTCGTTCACACTCCATGCACGCACCCTTCCCCCTGCAAAACCCCTGTGTCATTTGCTCTATTCAAACGGCAATAAATCCCAAACAAGTGTGCAACTGCATCTCTTTCCAACGCTTAAAATCTCTATGAAATCCGTTAGACAACGGCACAAAGCAAAGATTTATCTTACAACAAATACTAGTGGACACTCTGCGAATTAGCTTTTTAGGAAACAATGCATTATCGCCTAATTCCATGTCGAAACTAGATCCAGCAAGGTCCTGCAAAGCGAGAACCAAAATAGTCATTTTGCTAAATACCTGTGTCTAATAAATTCCTTTATCAGAAACGATTTATATTTCCTTTATAGTTTGACCATGGTCTAATTCAATTGGCACCAGCTAGAGTAATCACAGCTTGCAAAGGTGAAAAAATTGTTAATTGATAGCTTTTACTACTTTAAAACACAATTTCACTCAGACAAAGGTAAGTTGTGTGGTATGGAGAATACGCCGCAATAATAACTTAAGCATCATTGTTTTAAATCAAAATAACCCACAAACATTTTTAACAAATATTTGTTAAAATTATTTGAGTGCACAACAGTGCGATTTCTAATTTCGCTTTACATATGTGAGCTTAGCCAATCTGTAAATTGACTTGCGATCTATTGATCCAATAAATCGATAAATACATCCATGCGTTTCTAAACGCTTAATTGCATGTGAGCGCAAACTATAACTGATTTCTTAATGTTGGGCTATAGAGAATAACGGAATAGTAAACATATTTCTGACTCTTGAAGTGTCTACTCTCTACAGGAAGAAATAATTGAAAATTGAGACAAGTTTCAGACATATTAGGCGTTTTTTCATACAACTGAAAGTAACTGTGAAGAGTGATCTTTTGTTTCTGTTCAGGACAAAAGTCAGTAATCTAATTATGCGGAAATTTCGGGAGCTGTTTAGGACCGATTTAAGCATTTTATAGATCCCCATAGATTTTGCCATTAGCGGTGAATGGCTTAATTAGAGCATGTTAAATTGCTCTTGCGCCAAAACGTGTGTATTATATTTTAGCTCATCATATGTTGTAAAAAACACTTGACTATTCCTCCAATACACGAAAAATATGACATTGGTAAATGAATCCAAACTAAATTGTCAACTTACTGGTAATAACATCGTCATCGATTACAGGACTGTATCCTGGCGGGCCCCTCGGACCAGCCGGTCCCCTGAGGCCCCTTGGACCTTGAGGACCCCTTGCCGCGCGAACAGGAATGCGAATCTTCCTCACTCTACCCACAGACTCATTTCTACTTTGAGGAGCCTGGGGAAACTGCGGGGCTGTGCATTCTACCTGCAGGTGGCATTCGGTCAATGAACCCTGTGGGTTTATTATCTCCTTTTCAGGGGCTCCTGTCACCTCCTCGAAATTGACGACGAAAAAAAATGCGACAATAATAAGATGGAGATACACCAGGCGCCACTTCATGCTTGTGCTCTCGTAGCTGTGCGACAGTGGTCTGAGTTTTGCAGCGTCTTGAACACTGTTTCGCACCCCATGATTGGTTGGTTGTCAATCGCCTCACATTTGGATTGGCGCGCCTCATGCCATGATGCGGGCTAGCCCTAATGAGGCGTCGGAGCCAAAAGTGCATCTACATTCATGGAAGGGATCGTGAAAAAAAGTATTCCAACTTCTAGAACGTGCTTATTTTCGTAGACATCAGTCTTTCTAAACAGATTACACCAAGGTACTTGTATCGGTTTGGCAAGTATTAATAAAGAACCAATGTAAAAAATAACATTGAGCTACCGATATTAGTGACTTCAATAATATTGCTCAACAGTTTCTAATGTAAAAAATATCAAATGTTGCATCTCTCACTCGATGATACAGCTTTTAAATTATGCTCATTTTCTATATTTGGATGAAGGAATTCAAAAATTTGCCGTAAACTAAAGTTGTGTCGTTACTTAAAAGTCGGAAATAATCATAATCTGAAGGATGTTCCTGCATTTGAAAAATTTGCTATTTAAAATCCTGCTTTTGAAGGCATCTATCTGTTTTAAAATTTGCTGTAATGTTGCTGACTTTTCTCTTTTTTAATGATGGAACTCAAACAGGTTAATTCGATTCCTGAAGAGAATTAGATGTAAGGCTTGTTTCAAGCGGTCGCCAACGCGACTGCTCTGACCTTTCCTGCGTCTTATGTAACGGTTTTGGCGCTGAGTTGTCGCATTAAAAGCAATATGTTTTCGCTAGCTTAAAAATTCTGAAGATGATTGATCAAGATTTTGTGACAAATCATTTATAAATTGAACAGATTTATTTGCTCGATATATGCAGAGTTTATTGAAAGAAGTTCGATTTTTTCCAATACCATAAGCCCACTTTACTAAGACCTCCACTTAAACCCAAAGATAATGCAGATAGTATAAGAATATACAAATCAAATTCAATTTCGTTTACTAAATTTTACCACGAGTAAACACTAAACAATACCTTGTGTCGCTTAATACGAATCTACCAATTTTATAACGAATTTTCAGAAAAAAGAGTACTACTATTACTTTGAATATGATCCATGCTAACAAAGGTGTTAAAAGTGCCTAAGTTTGCAAGACAAACATGCTTTTAAGTTTGGCAGCCAGTTTAATATAAAATCAGTTAACAGTAAGTTTTGCAAGCTTTCAGAATTACCGTGATTCTCATTAGCGTGATATTCAAGTTTGCCTAAAGCGAAAAGGAGGAAAACTTTTATAGCAGCTTATCTGGATATAAGTACACATATTTAAGGTGTTTTCGTTTTATAAAATTTTACATTCTCTGAGAGATGCTATGATTCTAGTAAACGTTTTAATTCCCCTTGAAAACGATCGAACAAAATTTTATTTCTTAACTTAGTGTTTTAAGTTGAGATACAATAATGGCGACAATTATCGATACTTCAAGTTCACAGACGAGGAATTTTCTTTTGTCAGGTTTTTGAACGACTAGAGAAAGTTCATATATTTTCACTTCTGCAATATAAATCTGCGCAGAGTGAATAAGCTGACGACATATACTCCTTTACAAAATAAAGTGCTGCAAGAATATTCATGACAGCGTTTTCATTTTGTCCAGTTTCAATCATTAAGCTAAATCCGATTGCCATTACTACTTACAGTCAAACTTCTTTAAGAATTTAGAGATCAATTGTAATAGATGATTCTATCAAACGTTTAGTCCCCAAAGGAGCAAATGTCTTTGACTACCTTTCACCACTCTCCAAGTTTTATGTCTCTTTAAAATCATGCAACAAGCTGACTTGATGAATGCTTTTACGTTACGTAGTTTAGAATTATTCAAGTACCTAAATTTATTCAAGCTAGCAAACCCTTCCAAACTTTTAAATCATTTTTGACATTTTTTATTTAATTTTGCTATTGATGGTGAACTGAAACCGGCTCTAGGATTTAATCACCAATTCCCAGTAACACTTAAAAATCTAACTTTCGTTTTTCATGAATTTTTTTTCAAAATGGCAGCCACTCAAAATGTTTGTTTAAGTTTGCAAAAGGAAAATCTGTGCCCGTTCAAGTGCATTTTTAGGCAGCCATTACGAAAACAACAGTCTAATTTTTTTGGTTGGACGTTGCCGGTAAATCATAAAACATGCTTAGCACAATGTATGTTTAAACTTATGTTAACACTATGGTTCTGTATCTGATTTTAATTAAGGCTTTTTTACATCTTTAGCCCTTTACGTCCTTTATTTTCTTAACATTGCAAAAGTACTTCTCCTGTGATAAGCGATATCATAAGCTAAAGGACTTTCTGTCACCACATGCTCCGTTACCTTCCAAGCCTTGTTAAAGACTCCCTTTTAAGTTCGCACTTCGATCATACCCAGTTAAAGGTGATAATCTATTTCTGGTCGCGGTATAAATTTTTTCGCAACAGACCTCTGGGTTTGTTTTGGACTGCATAAGGGTGACGTTTCGTCGCCTTATTTTTCTTTTGCAAACTTCAACGGAAAAGTGTTTTCCAAATGCCATAAATTTTTGCTGCAAATTTATGTTCGCCCCTAAAATTGATTCCAATGGCAATGTTTGGTCAAGCACTTTTATTTCCCATGTGGTTGCCGTAAGTTGCAAATAGTTAAGTCAGGAATGAAAATTGGTGAAATAAATCTATAGGTGGCCCCCCAAGTAGTACCCATTGAATTCAAAACTTTTGGCAGATTCTGAGAGAGGTTGCTTGGAATTATTCATTTGATTTTATCCCTTGCTGCCGACTCTGGGCATATCTAAAAATACCTCTCAGTTAATGGGGCATTGTCTTTCATATAATCAAAGTTACAAATAGCCTAAGAAGTCACTATTAAGTAGTCTATAGAGCAGCCAGTAGGATTACTTATGCATTTGGTAGATCCAGCCACAATTTTGCTCCTGGAGAAACCCTTTTAGAATTAGACCACCCCTCCATTTCTAAATTGTTCTGCTGAATTCCATTACGAAATAAAAACTACACCTTGTTAATTCATGGCGATAATCGGAAGCGTACTATCTGGAACGACTGTCTTGCATTTGTTAAAAATTTAATGACTTAAAAACACCATTTTTCACATCCATGTCTTTTTAGTCAACCGATTGGAAAGTCATCCCAAGAAATCCTCATGCCGATGTGACATAGTGGAAAAAAGTAAAAAAAGATCTTCAAAGACTGTAAAACGCTACATCGACTCCCTTCAATTCACACTTTGGAAGGCCAAGGCCGTAGCTTTTATCATGCATCAGAGGTGTCCGAAATCCGGCTTAGGCTGTGACAGATTTCCAGTAATTCGAACATGCAAAATACCAATTAATCAAATTTGGACAACAAAAGCGCCAGGAAAGTCATTTGCGTTGGGAAATAAAATTAGAAGAAAGGCGCACAGACAACATTGGCCAAAATTTGCTACCTCATTTACTAAGATTCAAAATCTTTTGTGAATCTAATGTTCACGTTAGGCCTCGAAGTCAGTATATGATGTATTGTGCGCCATTTTTAAGGTCGAATCTTGAAGTATTAGATACGTTCCTTGAATCTTCTCTTCCGAAAGATATCTTGAATCTGTTGTTGCTCCATTACCTTGAAAAATGAAATATCTGAATCACAGATGCGTCTGTCATACATTAACTAGCTGCAAACTGGTAAATTGAATGAAAAAGGTGTCTGTGAAAAAAAGATATGGGCAATTTCTAATTTTCGAATTAAGTGCCGAAAAACAATGCATCAACCAACTACAAATAACAAGATCCTGTTTTTGTCTTTTTGGTGTTCACTTAAACGAGTTCATCAGAAAGCTAACGGACGCCTTTATTAGTGTGAAAGCAATCGACCTTATCGCTAATGTTTAATGATTGCAATTATGGAACAGGGATTGGTAATTTGTAACGATTTCTGCCAGCTTGCATGTTTGCATCTTTAGATGTGATTTTCCTTATCCAATTAATTTTCCTTCTACTCAGAACAGGACTAAAATCGATTTACCCATAAAAGTTGTTTTAGGGGTGTTCAGCTCTAGACCATAGATGCGATTAAAAATGGATAATTCTTAAGAAACCATTCTACCCTGGGACCGCAACTATCGTTTATTTCAATTCTCTTTTATTAAGCTCAACAATGTGATATAATGACTATTTACAACGCCAGTTAATCCAGAAACCCATTTGTTTTCCATTAAAATTAAAAATTCACCCCTTCGAGAAAGTCACGGTTCCTCCAAAATACATAAATCACTACCGAATCCGTGTTGATTTTTTTCCAAATAGATTGCATGTTGCAAGAAGAAAAAAAGTTGAAATGAAGTTTCCCCTTAGAATGAAAAACCGACTACACGACGACACAACTGCTGGTTGATGTTTTTTGTAGAATGTTGGTTCAATCATGCTCAAGGTATGGTAAGGCTAATTCCCCCAATTTCTACCACTTAGCTGAGTCTAAATCTAAATACGTAGGTAAAGTGGTGTATTGTACTAGTTTGGTTAACTTCTTAATGCATGCCATCCCGTAGAAAAATCGTGGATCCATTATAAACCGTTCGAGGGATTTGTTTACTCCTATTTGGAATACGAAAATATCTCAAATGGGTACAAGCTTTTAAACCTATGAAATTGAACACTTTTCTCGAATGTAGAAGGGGCTTCTTTGTGCTTTACTTGAAATTAGCAGTTTGCAATTAAAGTCACACACTGGTCACACTTGCCTGAAATTTGCCGTGGGTGAATTTGTGGATTGATGCTGTCTCAATATAAAGCTAGAGGTTATTACTTTATTTATTATTAAGTATGTGTCCGGCAAATTGCTTAGTACCAATTATATTGACAAACAACTCACCATTTTAGTCAAAATGACGGCAAATTGCAATCTTGCAACTGCTAAAATTGATTTGGGATATCTTGAATCACAAACATGACAAATTCGTAATTCAACTTCTGCCTGACTGTCGCATAAGGGCACGCTAAAAGCCACTAACGATGTCTGTAAATTGTGTATGCCTAGTAACACAACACGTAACTGCTCCATGGCTTATTTAAGCCCTTCGGATTCACTACAGCTTCAGTAAACAACTGTCAGCTCCGTGACGGACTAACTCACAATAAACAAACTACCAAGAGCCTGAATATCGAACGAATCTGAAGAAGCACGTCATGTAGAAATTTTACCATTCAACCATTTCAAACGGTGGTTTCAGACTTGGGTAGATTCTTTACCACCAGATATGATTTCTGATGTACTTACTTTCTGAAGACGTGCATTAATATTTGTTTGACAGCAGTGAAAGAGGTGTCCGATGCTTAAAAAAGTACATGATAATATCAAGAAACTTGAGAATTATCTTTTTTTTGTTGAATGATGTTTTCCCCAAATGATACTTGAGATATTGATATTGAGGAGTAATGCAGCGGAGGTCGATTTTCCTTGTGCTCTGAGGCATGAATGATTGATGGCCGATTGTTAAAGGAGCTTCATCAAATGCGCGCAACCAAGACGAAGAAGATTGACATTTTTGTTCGCGTGACTCAAAGAAAAGTGGTACTAGTTTTATTGTATCGAAAATTTTGCATTTGATGCCTTGTGCAAATTTCCATAGACTTTTTTTTAAGTTTTTGTCGAAGTAGGCACCATTACGAGAGGCGCAGCCTTCAAACTCGATGTCACCTTTTGTGGCCTCCGAAGCCTCTAGGGTTGGAAGTGTTGCAATGTGCCTGCTAGGTGTGCGCTCATTGGGATCCAGCGTACTTCGATTGACTGTAGCACGGCAAGGCAATCGCGATTGCTTACTTTAACGTACGTTAGTTTCTCGCTTTATCCTTAACGGGCTTTTAAGGTGTAATTTTGAAACAATTTTGCAAACGGTTGTAGCAGCATATCAGTAGACAGCCGTTGTCAAAAATTCAATTTGGTCTTTTTCAGTTTTACCCAAAAAATGCGGTTAACACGGCCTTATATCTACAACAAAACATTTCTACTAATATAGATCTAAGCATTGGGACTCTTATCAATTAAGTAAATCTTCACATACTTAGATAAATGTGATTCGTGGATTGCCTAAATCTCATTTTAACATGAGGATGTAGGAACAGAAGAATTTCTGTACGTATGGATATGTGGCGAAATCGTGACATTTTCGATTAAATTAGAATTTGTGATTGGGGAAATGGAGAATCATTGACCTATATGGAATGAATTTGAAGGCATGGGAGATCAATTTACTTATGAAAAATCACAGATACTTTAGTGATTTCGATTCTAGGTGAGTTTTAACTGAACTCTCCCATTAACCACTCAAGGTAATGCCTTATCTTCATTCTGAAGGGGCATGTCAGTCACTGGGGATAGCTGAGCGTCAAATATTTGATAAATGCCGACGGTAGTGTCTGCAGGAGTTTGTTTTGTAGAGAGAAGAACATCACCTTTTACTACAGACATCGCCAAATGTTTGGCGCCACCTACGAGGAGGTTAGTAAGTGTTGGCAGCATTTGGGCTAAGGCTCTAGCTGCAACAGTTGATCATATCTCGAAAACATCGAAGCCCTTTGACTTAAATAGAATACCACGATTCGTAAATCCGTTTGTCCTTAACTAGGATGGGTTTTGACAGAAACGCAAGCTACTTTATTAAAAAAAATATAAGGATCAGCCGCTAGCAATAAAATTACTTTGTGGAGCTTCCTGGATTCCTTGTGATTCGTTGAAGTCATGACTGCATTGTAGACTTGAAAAACGCATTGGACTCGCAAACACGTCACAACAACAACACAAAGTAATGTATGATGCGTCCAGATGAATTCACGCTTCACGATAATTCTGTGGGTATATAATCATGCCCCAAACTTATTCAATTCCAGGAAGTTGAATTAACCATATGTATCGTAAAAGGAAAACACTAAACGTTTAAAATGAACTAATAGTTTAATGTGACAAGTTTATCAAACGTTTAACCTGCAGAATCTTATTCAATGTCGGCAAGTAAGAACCCCCAACTCACCGATTGCCCCCATTTTACAAATGATTTTGTCCTTTATTGGTCAAGTCCTTGAAGCGGTAACCTTTAGTTAAAGAGTTTCAGTTGAGCAAAGCCTCGATCAGACGATGCCTGCAACCACCTTTGCGTGTGTTTAACCCAGGTGTCTTAGTGCCATCTATTTGAGACTACCTAGTGAACAGTTATATTGGTCGTATCTAGTCATAATATATGAATAATATTGAAAGCACTGAAATTCTTTCCTGAAACGAGCCTTGTGTGGGTGTTGGTCATGACTCAACTGTTCGTAATTGTATTCAGCATAACCATTGACGAAACGGGAATTGGGTCAATCAAAATGGCGTTTTGGTTTGAAGGAAGGCCCAGCTAGCTGGTAAAAAACAACATTTCAACGTTTGAAAGGAGAAGTTAGAAAGAGTTAGAGCAAACCTTGAACATGATCAACGGTTTTGGCGTCGACACGCATCATAAGTTATTGCTTGTTTACACATGCATGTGACAGGGGAACCAGTCAGGGGTAGAAAAAGCCAGTGGTTTGGAAACAAGAACAAAATACTAGGGATGTCAGATTGCGTGAGGTTCAGTTCATGGAGCACAACCAGTATGGGAAAATTGTTCGGATTTCACTGCGTCACAAGTGTTCATTACAAGATAGATCTTGTCCATGATACAGGACCAAATCCGATGTTATCGTGCATCGGGAGACAACCTAAATTGAAGTCGTGCCAAGGAAACAATCAATTGAACGGAATGACCTGGAGCCATAGTTTCATGGTCTAAGATAAGCGGAGCATAGAAGTCGTTTATTTTAATTCTGACACTCCGACACGGATGCCAATTTCCCCTCATAAATTATATACTTTGATTTAAAAAAATAAACTAGACTAGGAGTTAGTAAAATAACTGATCGATACTAAATAAATCCCTTGGATTCAGGTTTGTAAACTATCCCCAACAACTAGTAGTCGGCTTTCAGTCAACCATAATGCTGCGACGTTTAATTGGCTGCCGTCTGTAGCCAAATCGATCAACCAATTGGGCTCTTTTTAAAAACTGCTCAGCTAAAACATACAATCTTCAAGAAAGGTCTTACGCGAACTCCACATGTCGTAAAGCCTCACCGCCCATCAGATCGCGTGAGAAGGAGGCATTAGGTTGAACTTTGGTGGAATAAGATGCAAAGTATCCGGCTGGGACTTATCTTTTGTCGGTGGAAACGATTATTTCGAGGTTGCAAGGTTCCAATGTGAAAAAAAATGCATTCCAACACTGATTTCATTACCAACGAGTAGCTTTAGACATCACATTTATTTATTTTTAATTTGCCCATACTTGATGCAGTCAGACTTCGAATTTCTTATTCAAAACTTGGTCAAATCATTGTTTACAGGTATGTGTTGTTTCTCTGTCCTAGCACCAACCAGAAGCATTTCATCTCGCATAACACTGCTACATTTTAGATAACTCAGATCCGTTTTTGCTAGTAAATAATCACGGGCATTTGTCACAAAGATCAGGGATCAGTGGTTGCGGTGTAGCAATGCTGAGGGTTAGCGGGGATCAGAAGAGGGAACACGGGGGGACGTGGTCACTGAGACCCTGTGGACCGCACAGCCAGACTAACCACTGTAGTAAAGAATAATCATTGAGTCAGGCTATATGTAAAACTAACTGAACAATAAACTGGAAACTCGGAAAAGGGATAATCACTAAATTTCACTTATATTTGGACATTTCACGGTTGGGCTGCACAATATGATGGCCGAAAAAATTTCAATCACCATGCCTTGGTGTTCATGGACATCAACTTAAGTAGACATCTCGTGTTGACATCCTTAAATTCAATGTTTACGATCGCAGGTTATGGGCTTTGCATAATTGTCATTTGGATAGAGTAAGTGGATCGGAATGGTCAATGGTAGATTTGTTCTGCATATTTACCACAATATTGATGACCTAGGCAATTAGCAGAAGACATATTTGCTTCAAGGTATCGTTCCCTTAAATGGACGCCAGATGAACAAAAGCCTTCCTTTCAGCATAATAGGGGTTTAAGAAGTATTCAGTTGGCTGAGGGCGATTTGCCAGCATAACTGATTAACTTAAATTTGAGGAAAAACATCTTAGAATCAAAAATCTGCTCCAGTGAATCAGTAAATGCCAAATTTTAGATCTCGACTATTCAGATTTTCCTCAATTTTTCGATTCTCCTCACATCAATCCAAGCAGAATACTGCGATGCAGTTAAAATGGTTGGACATTTCACGGATTGACATTCTGTACAAGTTCAATGCCCTCAATTATGTAGCAAATAGTGTGCATATTTTAAAATAGTACTGACCTTAAATCCCTCTATAAATATGAGAAATGCTTAAATTGGAAAGTTTTCGTTAATATGCTTTAATGTTAACTCTTGGGGAGAAACAAAAATTAACTATTGGTATGGGGAAGCGGGCTGTTCAGCTTTTAGTCCATTCTGACGACTTTTGCGAGTTGTATTCCATTCAACTTATGCAGGCTCTCAGGCGTAAGTTAACTTACTTCTGTCATCAACCAGTAGATTAGTTTATCAATTACTTAAAAGTGAAAAGTAATACATAGACGTCATTCGTGATTCCCCATGTATAATTTTTGAGCAAAGAAGTCCGGTGGGTAATTAATAACTGGGATAAAATTTGCTGCCTCCTTCTTTCCACATATGTAAATCTCGGCCACTGCTTCTAAATGGCTCCTGGCAATGAGCACAACAACTTATCTCTCTTAAATATTACTGTTTTGCGTGATAAAACTTTGGATGAACCAACTTCTGGCTTGAGTTATTGGGTGCAGAAAGCGGCGAGAGAGCTTCTGAGTGGGGCGAAGCCTTTCTGCTGTTTCATTGTTCGCTTCTCTCACACGCGAAAGAATGCTGGGCTGGGTGAAGAACGGGTGATGGATGGACACACACGTGCACACACAGAGAGAGAACTCAGCACTATCACGGCTCACTAAGCGATTAGATATGCTGCAAATGTAGCGCTGGTCTAGCCCCACCTTACTAGCCTGTCCGCCTTCATTCAATCGGGAGACTTGGCTTAAATTTGTTACTTTTAGTCGTTAGCAGCTGGTTTTCTTGTGTTTTATACTCATTTTACGGAAAAAAAGGAAATCAGTAACCTTCAGTGGAATTTAGGAAGCCCTTAGACAGGGATGCACAATTCGAAAATAAGTCGCTGTAATCCTTTGAGGTAACTTGGGCCGCGTCACCATCTCAGAAAAGCGTCACATGTGATGCTAAGGAAGACAGTTCCCAAACGCATGGGACAGAGTCGCTCGCTCGCTCACGATTAAGTCACCGAATGAAGTGGGTGGAGCGTTCTCACGCCCAGGAACGCTTAGTTTTGGGCAAAGTGAATCCCGATACGGGTGCAAACAGGACTCAAGTACAACGAGTACTTCCCTGCTGGGAACGGCTTCCATCACGCGGAAATCAACCTCCCAATTCTGTCGAATTAAAAATGCGAGAACCCACAACAGTTGAAGCTGCTCCTAAGTATAAGCGAAATTTGCTTGAAACCTCAGGTTCCATCCTTCAGTTGTTTTGGAAACCGATGTGAACACAGCATCTGCGCTTTTGAGTAATGATGAACAAAAAGCACGGATCTTCTAATGGAGTTTAAGACGTTGAGTAGTACACAATTACCGCCCAAAATTGGGTGGTACTTTCAGGTTCCCCAGGCTTCACTATCCAATAAGAGCAGAGGTCAACGCGAATAACGCACACAGCAGATGAGCACGCTGACGGCAAGCATCCTCTCCTGCCCGGTGTACAGGAGTGAAAATGCAACTTATTAAGTTCTGAAACAAGAGATTTCTCAAGAGATAAATCCGATAAGCAGGACTTTAGACCTACCCACTAATACCTACTCCAACACATTGGACGTTTTCCGGTTACTTATTAAGTAATAAGTAGATAATTTAGATTGATAGTTGTCCGAAAAAGTGAACTACTAACTATTCAAGCACTTGCGAGAGAAAGCAACTTAATAATATGGCACTTTCAATCTTACTGCTGCCATTACACTAACCATCAGAGGTGGAATATGATGTTACATGGTAAGTACAAGGCATAGATTGGTCTCTTACGAAGTAACATCAAGTTTTACTGGGTTGGTTGTGAACCTGAGCCATGTGCCGGAGCATATTGCTGCGTTGGAAGAAGGCGGCCGAACAGACTCGACACCGAAACTGCCGCCTGGATTCTTCGTGGGTTTTTTGATGAAGTCGAAGACTCCCACTCTGCGAAAACCTCGCCCCGCACAAATTGCACCCGAACGGCGTCTCCCCGGTGTGCATCCTCTCGTGCCGCCTGAGGTCCGTGCTGCGCGGAAACACCTTACCGCACGTGGAACACACATGACTCCCTCGTTTCTGAGCATTCGAAGGCACCTCTGTTGCTTTTTTTTCCAGCTGGTGGAGAGTTCTTGGAGACACAGCCTTGGATGCACAATGGTGATTCAAAAAGGCCTTGTTCGTCGGAAAACTTTGCAGGCATTGCTTGCACTGAAAGTAGCTCGTGTAACACGACGGGTACGTGGTTTCACTATCAAGTTTAACATACTTCTGTGCAGAGGTAAGAGAAGGGGGAGGAGGAGGAGGAGGAGGAGGTGGTGGTGGAGTGCGACTTGCATTGTCAGAAGCTAGGAGTTCCTTAAAACCGGTCAGTTGCTGGAAGTCAGTTAAGTAGTGGTTCAAGTCGAAATGTGATCCAGACGGTGTAGCATCGAGATCTGTGTCGGGAAGAAAGAGGGAACTGGGCTGGAGAAGTGGGGCCTGGCTTGGCTTTTTTGCGCACACCGCGAGATGTCGCTTCCGCTGCACAGGCGTGCGGAAGGAGAGGGAGCAGTGCGAACAGGCGTACTTTTTGGTGCCCGTGTGGATCCGCATGTGGGAGTGGAGACTGCCGGTGCTGGAGCAAGTGGTCCCACACAGGTGGCACGTAAACGACGGAGCGGGTCGCGAAGACGAGGCGAGGAACTTTCGTGTCCGAGGCCGCCCCGACAGGAAGGCCGCGGCCCACGACGCGCCCGCCTCGCCGTGAGCGCGCGTCGCGTGGGCCAGCAGGCGCCGGGGCAGGATGAAGCGACGGTTGCAGAACTTGCAGCCGTACGGGCGAACACCGGTGTGAAGGAACATGTGGCGGTGCAGGTCAGAACTGCGCTGGAAACGGAAGGAGCACACGGTGCAGACGTGTGGACGCTCCTTGGATGAAGAGCCACCCTCTGTTGCTTGAGTTTTGTCGACTGGATAGCTCCGGGAGTCACGCTCACATGCTGCCTGTTAAGGATAATAAAAAAAGACATGCTGCACATGACAGGTAACTCAAAACCTACGTGAAAAGACACGTGTCTACGCATGGAAAAGATGATGTGCAATTATGCAGGAGCCTTATTCGCACTACATGCCAGAAAATCCAGTTGAAAGTGAAACACTCCGCCTCGAGCTACCATTTCACTCACCATACAAACGTGTGACAAAAAAACTCACCCCGGTCCTTGCTGTGTCTTTGCTTTTGAGATAATCTAACTCACCAGGGTAATGGACAGACAATCGCGACCCATACACCGCGTTAACAACTCCTCACAAAACCACTTGGAGGTAGTATGCATGCATGTTTTTATTCTCGCCTGATTTCTTAGCCGTAATATCGTCCCAAGAATAGGCTTGTCTACATTATTAATGGACAGCGTCACAGGTGCAAAAATCGCGTGACTAGAAATGGGTACACAGCCAATTCTGGCATTCCATTCGCATAAATTGGTTGAGTATTTACTGGCAACTTTATGCTCCTTTTTGGTATCGCTAGCATGCTGTGATAAACTAATACGCCCACAGTCAAGAACCAGAAATCTTTGCTTGATTGTGAAGTCATGGTACAGCAGTTTGAGATCCATCTAAATAAGTTCTCTAAAGTTACGCTCGGGGGCGAAAGTCAGCCTACCCACCTATGGAAGGGGACTACTGCGATGTGAAGTAGATACTCACATATGCAACTGAACTTTGAAATATGCGGTAGTTGACGAAACCCGAAGTCATTCGTGTAGGTTCATAATTTACAGTTTCAAAATAAGCAATGTCTAACCTCATACAGTAGACGCTCTGAAAGGCTTGCATCAGCTCCAGGCCGACTTTGAACCACTTTTTGCAATTGCTCAGCAGGAAGTTGAAAATGAATTTTCTTAGGTTGAGGGGGACGCCTCGTTCGAATTTGCGGTCCTGCGGATTCAACATTCACAACCTCCTCCACTGGATGATTATACGCGCTAGTCAACTCAAGAACATGAGCTTCCAACTGATCGATTTCCCCAAAGACTAAATTGCAGTGGGTACAATAGAACCTGCCGCAAGAAAGGGCGGCATCATCAACCAAGGTCTCGATCTCATGGCATGCGCTTTGTCCACAAGCAGTGCAGGGACTCACATCAGTGAGGTCCATTTTACTCATTCCACAAGTTAAGCAAACAAGGTATCTAGTAGGAGTAGCATGGGATAAGGAATGGTTTGACAAAGCCAAACTATTATCAAATCGAGCAGAACATTGGCAGCAGCCGTAGAATTCCGAAATGATGATTTGCCCATCATTGTAACCTTCCTGGATCACTTGGGGATTCTCCGTGGCTATGGTCACTTCCGCATTGAAATCTAGTGTGGGATTGACATCCTGAGGAAACTCTGAAGTCTGATAATCTGCCTCGAAGGTTTGTGCATCTACAAAGCCCACAGGGTCACTGTAAAAGACGTTTTGGCTGTAGCCATCAAGGCTTTCTAAAGCAGTACCCTGAGGGAGAAGGAACATATCACCTGGAGGAAGTCCTTGTTCTAACACTAGCTGATGATCAGCTGATAGAATCTGCGTGTTGGACAATTGCTCGTGCCCCGACTCGGAAGGAAGAACGATGATGGAAGGCTGAATGGCCTCAGGGTTGTGAGAATCAGACTCAGCTAACCAGACGAATTCCTGACCCAATTGTTCAGTAAAGGTGGCAGCCGGCACCTCAGTGGTCTCTGGAAGTTGAACTATTTCTACTGGAATATTTTGACAAGCGGGCTCTTCAGATGTGAGATCTAATTTTAAACTGATCCGACGTTGCAAGCAGAGAGGCATGTCATAGCGAAGAATAACACGCAGCCTCAGCTTTTTGAGGCCATGTTTTTGTCTCATATGCCGTTTACACAAAGCTCCACTGGTAAATCGACGACCACACTTCTTGCAAAGAAATGTATCAACTAAGAAGTGGGCTACGAAGTGTAACTTGGCACAGCCCTTGGTTGTGAAAATCCTCGAACACCATGGGCACGAAGAAACCGGTTGCTTGCTATCTAGGAGCGCCGCAAGACTAGAAAGTTGACCCAGGCGACGCTTTCGGCGGATGTTGTGGTTTTTTTGATGACACAAAAATGCGCGTTTACTGCTAAGTTTTAACCCACAATGCGAACAACAAGAACACCTGTCACCAGATAGAACCGAAACCGGAAGGCGTTTCCGTAAATTATCTGCCATTCCCTGTTCTAAGAAAGAAAAAAGGCGAGGGTGACTTCCATACTTGTATCTATCTGAATACAATTTCAAGCGCCTGGACTTGAGCTTTTTTTCAATTTTCAATGCATAAGAATCCGAAGAACCATTCCTCGTGAAATGTAATAACTGGTGACAGCTGAGAGTTGAAAGACTAGAAAATGTCATAAAACAATAGCGGCATGCGAAGCGGCGGCTCGCAAAACTAGTAAACATACACAAAAAAATAAGAATGGTAGAGAGCAGGGAGGCCGACAGTGATTTGTAGGCTATCATAAATGAGTGGCTCGCAGGCGAGCGCTGGTCAGGGCACGCCACCTTTTTCGACTTATTATGATATCTTGAAACATGAACGTCGAGATTTTGTTTGAATGTAAACCTGCGTTGACAAAAAGGGCACGAAAGCTTTTTCGCGGCGTTATGAACTGCCATGTGAGTCTCTACCGATCCTTTTTGAGTAAAAGACTTGGAACAAACAGGACAAGAGAAGGGTTTAAACCCAAAATGAACCAATACATGAGCTTTAGCTGTAGTTATGGAGGCAAGCTTCTTGTTGCACACGTTACAAAGAAATACATGCTTGTTCTTTGACTGGGTAATTTTCTTTATATGTTGGGAGTAATCAAACTGATCAAAAAGAACGGACGGCGCAGGACTTAATGTTCGTGAGTTGTGACGTTTTCTATGTTTAGAAGAAGTGATTATCTTCCTAATGAAATTTGTGGCCTGAGACTTGCAGCTGCGGTCGCGAGTCTGCTGGTTAGACGCCTTTTCGGAGTTCGGAGTCTCATTAAAATCCGAAACTTCAGAGCCAACATCGTGCTTTTTAGGGTGCTTTTGTCTGTAATGCATTCGAAGTTGGGTGAGCGATGAATGATTTGCCCCACATAGGCGACAGCGGTATTGGTTTGACGATACTGGAACAGTGAGTTCCTCGATCTTATTATAAGACTCAGCATCAGGAATGCGGACTTGGCAGCGAGAACAAATTTGATCAGTTCCAACAAGATGGAGAGACAAATGTCCTTTGAATGCAGACGCCCTTGAGAATTTTTTTCCACAGATGTGACACGATAGATCCTTAAGCAATTCTGGTGTCGAATGATTGAGAAGTCTATGCAAAACAAGCTGGCACTCACAGCTAGTAGATATGCTACATTCTGAGCATTGGAAATTTGCGATGGTTTCAGGCAAAACGGGAGGGATTTTTATGTTTTCCGAAGCATAGACGGTACGTGCATCAACAACACTGTTAGATGGAACGGTCTCTAACTCTGAGACCCAAGTGTTTTTACTATATTCGGTTGACGGAATTTCTCCAGGGATGGCATTTAAATAAATTATCTCTTTTAAAACGGGCACATTTTCTTGATTCGAGACCTCATAACTTTGACAGGCCTCGTGCCCAAATTGTCCGGCATTGTTGCTTGAATATCCGACCGACTCTGGAAAGCTTTCAAAGTCATCAAGAGAATAAAGTGAGGCATCAACATGAGTGGTAGGAGGAAGATTGACTGGCATATCGTTAGATTGAGCACTTCCATACGAATCAAATGATGAACCAGCAGCTAGGGAGGGTTTAAACATCCTTTAAGTGCACGATACAAAAAGAAATAAGAACTAGAAATAATTCTAACACAGAAAAGTTGCATTCTGAGTGGTCATTGGTCGCATTAGTAGGTCATAATTAGCGATTTTCGCATATCACATTTTAACAAACGTTTCCATCACAAATTTATCGCTAAATAGCAGCCATTAACACTTTAAAACGCTATTTCTTTACATAGGTCCGAAATACTCTGAAGACGAAAATATTTGATCAAACTACCTATGTTCAATCGAATTTTGTCTCAGAAATACACCGTAAATTTCAGTATAAACCTTTTAAAAAGGGTGAGTTACAATGTTAAAAGACAATATACAACGTAAATTCTAAAAGAGTTCTCTCGTAAAATGTCTACTTTTTGTGTGAAATGCAATAACTTTAAGGCAAAATAATAAATGAATTTTTACATGCGTTTTTTTATTTTGGTGATGCTAAGGTGAAATATATAATAATAAACACTAAATACAATTTAGCGCATACTACTTTGCAATACCTAGATTTTCACACACATTTTTTTAAGAGTAGACGGAATATTTTTGGCTTCTTAGATTACGAACTGGCACTGCCGCACATATGGTTCTAGGTTTTTTAACTGTCATCAGGAGTTTGAATTCATCGATGAGAAAAACTGCTTTCTAGTAATTTGAATTTCGATAAACATTCTGACCATTATTTTTTTGTTCAGTTTTTGCCCATTTAAATTGACAAAGTCCAAAATAGTAAACCAAAAAATTCATTTTGTTAATGGTAACCTAAAAGTTGAGAATTTAACATTAGCTAAAATATTATTGCTGTCTTATAAAAGCTTTTTGTGTGACATTGAAATAGGATTATCTACTACTAGAACACGATGCAATCGTCAACTAGATAGTTGAACGCTTTGGCAATATGAATGTCAAATTGTTTTATTGGAAATTTCTGTATGTTGCAACTCATCGCATATCACTAGCCTGGACAAAATTAGTTTCCAAACATTAAATATAGTTTGCTAAATGTTGTGTCAGCGATGGCTTGGGAATTCTTGTACTTAAATTAGACTTATTTGATTTTGATTTTAATTAAGAATGGGGGAGCTGGGAAATTCCAAATTTCATGAATAATATACTCTCTAACTTTTTAAATGTAATGTTACTCCTTACGCCAGATTTCTGAAACATTCTTGAAGTTTGATGGAGGCTCTTTCTCTCACCGAAACAGATTAATAGCCAAATTTCGTTTATTCCATGACTACGATGTCGTACTTTTGTAATAGAAGATCTTATTGTGTAATGATAAGAAATAAGGCATACTTCTTAAATGTTGCGGAATTAGTTTTCAGGAATGTTTAAAGTTCCCGAATTCTTCTCCTGTTTTTTTGAAATGGTTGCCCTCGCAGAAGCGATGGGCCTTCGTCCCTGCTTCGTGGTTCTACGTGACGAGTAGGGCTTTTAGTTTATTATTTTTTTTAAGTGATATCATAAAATTTGAAATTCAGCAGAAGAAATCTTCTTTCCTTGCCGGGGTCGACCTCCATGATTCACACCTACCAAATACATCACGTAATTTTAAACAAAGAAGGCGTCGTCATCCGTCTGAAGTTGTCCCAAGTCATTCGCGTACCTTAAGGCGAAATCGGATCCTTCAAGCATTTTATAAGCGTTCTGTGCGCTTAGCACAAAGGGGATTTCTTCGTTGCAAACGTAGTGTGCGTTACAGTGTGTACTTCAAATTGCGTCGTCACTTGGTCGAAAATCTCCGCGCCGGTTTAATCACAAAAATTTCACGCAATGAATGCTTTGTTTTACTAACGCCCCTGGAGCTTTCGAATTCTGTTTATGCTCAATCGTTGGACTCTACGGCCAACTCACGACATCGGCCTGCCTCTTCACGATCCATAGCACCATCAGCTTCCATCGAATCCGTATCTGCGCAATTTCTGGCTGGAAGAAACCTTAGAATTTCTCTCCCTCCACTTCCAATTCATATTTTGGATCAGAGACCGGCTTCTGCGTCCTTTATGCACGGTCGAACGTTTGAGTGCGTAACAAAGCCTCTTAAAGTAATTTTCTGACTATTATTCCTGCTTTGGTTTTGTTCTTTTAGTGCCTCAAAATTAGACCAGGACCGCAGCCGTTAATAATTAGGCGTTCCCGTTTTCCATAACCACAGACTTCTTGCTACCGGTAAATTCTTTTGACAGCTTTTTTTGAGCGAATCTGTTGCTCTCGTTTTATTTACACTCCTCTCCGTCCGCCATTAATGAATGATTGGTCTCCAATCTTGTAGTTTTTCTGTATTAGTGGTATTTCAAAGTTTATGTCAATGAATACAGACTTAATTCTCTCCTATTTGTAGGCGCATGTTTGGTGCGGTTTTCGCTGGTCAAATTTTTTCTTAGGTGCCCTCATACTGACATTTGTTTCTGGTCGTCTGTTGTTCGAACCATAAGAAAGGTTTATCTATGTTTCCTCATCAACATTATCGCTTTCCTTTTTAGGAACGCTTGGACACTTTTCCATCGCACACTTTTTTATTCAGCATTTACTCATATATCCACTTCTGGGACACCATTATTAATTGTGTAATGTTAAAGTTTTAAACAATAAAGTTTACTTTTTCGTGGCTGTTGTCTGGTTTGACTTGCACTGATTGCAATTATATTGCTACATGTCACCACTGAACTCTCAAAGATTTATGTAGTACGGTTAAATCGTAAGTACTGCTTCTATGGTCATTATTGCTAATGAGCTGGAGTAGGTCGCCACATCCAGCCTCCTTGACGTAGGTCTGGAGTTATTTGTTGCTTAACCAAATCTCGATTTCCTGGCATTGAAATGTGCTCTTATCTGGCAACTGGTGTCTGTCGAGGAAATGCTACTGAATGTGGGTTTCCGATGTCCGTCTTTGTGGTCTGCATTGTGGTTTTAACCCAGCTGATACGCAGATTTTGACGGGTCGTGGTGTCTTGACTGTCCAGCTTCAGGGTTACTTATTGCTAAGTCTCACTGAAATGTTAACTAATGCATCTAGGATCCGCACTTCCACAGCAGGTTAGTGCAAAAGCCGTGTCCGTTAATACGATTTTTCTTTTAATTAAAGGAAGCTATTGTTGTAAAAATGTCTATTCTTAGACGTAACCTCCCTTTAAAGGCGTGTAAATTAGTTAATGTGAAATCCGATATTATAAGAGACAAAATTCTACTAGAAGCTACCTAAACGTCTGTAATCAGTGCGAGCAAAAAGCCTTCTGATGCTTGGTGTAAAATAAGTGGGCACTCTAGCAATGATGGGTTACATGTTTGGTGTCAGTTCATTACTGCTCTCTTCGAAATATGCCGAAATTTGCTGCCTGTTTTTGATTTATAAACTAGAGATATTTCGCTTCTGGGTGATACTGTTAGGGCTTTCCATTTCACTTTCTACTGAAACGTTTTAAGTAAAAGGTTTTATGCAGTTTTTAATTTTCGCAGATGGTGCAGCAATTCATGGCTTATTTTCAATCTGGTCCTTACAATGAACCGTGCGGATTCAAGTCCATTAACCCGGTCACACATCATAACCAAGCCAGAAAATCTAACAAGTGGTCGAGTTCCTCTCATTCCGTTTTATTTTTCTCCTAGGCATTTCGTGCGGCATTTCAACCAACTAAGATTAACGGATTCTCACCTGTCTCTACTAGCTTGCTGTTATCGTCTCTTTGTACTCATGCCCTTTTTGAAGCCGATTGGTTTCTGCAATATGTGGTAGCATAGTTGTTCAGAGGACTGTTTGAAATCAGCAATTGTATATACGTTGTTATTGTGCTCGTGCGTGGGGGTGTTTGTGTTGTACGCCTAGTGGCTTAATAGTATCAGTAGAATTTCTTGGACTGATGATGCTATAATGAGCCTATTTCGGTTGGGCTTTTGACTTAAATTATTCCCATCTTTTTTCATCTTACATTGTTAGTGTAGTTAGTCACGAATAACAAACTCATTGATCCCACAAGTCTAGCAAAACATGTGCACTTCCTTGAACTGTTTATGGCCTTATATGAATCGCACCCGATGTTCACTTACGCACTACACGTTGGATATTTCTAAGTCCACGAAAAGCTGTGCTGCCAAATTTCCTGGCACTAGCAACGAGGGAACAGCTTCGCAATATTGTGGCCTGTCCCGTCCGATGAGTTGCTCCCTCCTCCTCCTCCCCTAGCCACTATTTTTGCATCCATAGTAAGTAGTCGCCTTCCCATTGCCAATGCTTTTAACCTTCTTTCAGTTCGACGCCAGTAGGTTAAATCTCCACTAAAGCTAAGGTTCTGGGGTTGAATCAATGAAAGTGTAAATAAGACAGTAAGATGCAGTGGCACAACTCTTCAATTTAGTAATAACTAAACTTCCTTGTTTCTTCTCTCGAAAATGCGAAACTTTTATTACACATAAGGGACTTTCAGTCTCAGTTCACAAGTTTTCCGAAAAAAGCGGGACGCAGAATTCCTCGAAACATAGGTACCTCCTCTAGCCGACCATAACTCTTTAGTGATAGTTTGTGGGTGACGCAGAAGCGTTTGATTGTGTGGTGCCCGCAGGTGATCTGCCACCTCCAATAGCGTAACGAGCCTGCATGTGATTCCCAGTTAGTGTTTGCGAGGCGGCAGAACCTCCGGCGCCCCCAGACAGCCGCTCAAGTTGGGCCTCGGCTAGTTGGATGAGACGCGAAAAGAAGAGATTCATTACAGCCAGCCCAACGATAATGTACAGCAACGAGAAGACGTTCAGGAATACGTCTGAGGTGGGAACAAGGTCGCCCAGACCGATGGAAGTTATACTTGTGAACGAGAAGTAGACGGCGTCCAAAGGGCTCCATTCGTCTGCTGTCTCCACGATTCCCCAGCAGTAGACAACACCACTGAACGCCGCGTACAGTGCAAGCAGTCCAGAACTTGTCATAAGCTAAAAGCAAGAGGACAAGAGTCCAGTGGTTAAAACCAGACCTCACCGCGACAGTTTCTTTCGGCTTTTTTTTCAATTTCACTTAATAAACTTTTAACTGCACACTGCCCCATTTCGCTTGTCGCATTTCTCATGCTCGTGCGTTCTCGATCAATAGGCAGAAGTCGGTTGGTTTTTTTCTTTCTGCACCCATGAAGCAGGATGTCGTTGTGAATCATGATGCTCCGTGTCCATAAATTCAAACACTTTGATGTGGGTATGCGGCGTCCCAATCGCTCATTAGGACATGTCTGATTATGCACCCCTGTAAATCTTATTTTTCTGAAGCCAGTTCGTTTGCTAGTTCACCCGATTTCTGTAGGATGGCTGCCTCTTTCATTCATGCCTCTACTATCCATGGCTGTCTGAGGGACACACAAAATATGTTGGGGTCGAGGTGATTGAGTCCCTCCCTCTTTTCTCTCAGTGCTTTGTGTCGCAAGTCACATTGGTGTGGTGCAAACTCAAGAACGGACATCGCGTTTATGCCTCGCAGTAGCGCAACCAAGGCAAGACTACCATCCCTCTAAATGCG
This sequence comes from Mesocestoides corti, assembly GCA_900604375.1. NCBI lineage: Eukaryota > Metazoa > Platyhelminthes > Cestoda > Cyclophyllidea > Mesocestoididae > Mesocestoides > Mesocestoides corti. The sequence continues at coordinate 101,244 of UXSR01005200.1, forward strand.
ACTAACCGTTACAATTATGGCAGTGAAGTAAAGTGGATCTGGTATATTAAATGTATTCAGTCCCTTCGTTAACCCTAAAGCAAATTACGTTGTACATGACGGTTTTTTTTTATTCTTTTGAAGGGAAAATTTGTATTTATCACCCAAACTATTCGCCGATCTTTCAATTGGTCATTATTTTGGACTAGGATTGGCTACGGACTGCGTCAGCATTAATTTGATAACCAAATGACATAGTTTGTTCAAATCTAGACTCGCCAACTAGGAAGCCATATTCATTATATAAAAATAAATCTTATAAATGTTGTCGTTCGTAAGAGCATGCGACTTGGGGATCAACACGTGACAGACCATGCATTCGGACGAGAATATACCAGGCTTTTTAGTAAAAAAAGCGTTAACCTGTGTGCATTCTGAAATAATGTTTGGGATAGCCATTAGTGTTCGTTCTGCACCATGATCATTTTAAATGTTCACATTGCTTAAAGTGCACAAGTTTGAAGGTAATGGGGACCATTAAGTAATGGAAAATCAATGACAAGCTACATTATATTTCGTATGAAACTTATGTTCTGCTCTGTGATAATAAAGTGAACTTTTTTGAACCACTCAAGCTCATGCTTTTGAGTGCATGTTTCGGTGTGGCTAAGTTGAGCAGGGTTTGGCAAGGTGCTAAAAAATCCCAACTTCACTCCACTCTGTCCCAACTTCACTAGGTGGACAGCGTGCCTTTGTTTGGTCATCTGTGCTAGCTTATTCCTTTTTTACCACGACAATTTCGGTTAGAGTTGATAAGTAAAGCCCAATTTTCGAAGCAACTGATAAACTATTTGAGAAATGGTTTCGTTTTCACTAAAGCAATGGATCCAACACGTAAATACTATCCGCAAAGTTGTATTCGGTCATAAGTGTCATATTATTAACAGTTTCGTAAATTCCTTCAAACCAGAACTGCAAAATTTCTATGTGTTTTGCCTGTTTTATATGAAGATAAATGACTGGACCTCTTAGTTCTTGTTATATTATTTTTATTATTATAATTCACTTCTGTGGTGGAAAGTCTGGCATTGTTATCGTCGAGGTGTTCTTTTCCAACAATTTTTAGCACTTTTCAGGAATTAACTAATCTACAGCTTCGGATCCATGCATGAGTTAGTTTTGTAGCTTTTTAATGCGAAGAAGGCGTTTTTTACTTGGTAACATGCTTAAAATCCAGCGCTATGACTCACTGATCACAATTTTCTATTCAAACAACGCCTTGGACGCACATTTATGTGAATGATTATACCTGCTTCCGTAGATATCGTATTTAACAATGCAATTTTCCATTTCAACAAAAAGAGTGCTAAGTTATGCATCAATCTAGTACCTATCGCTGTTAGGGTCCTGTGCTTACCTGCTTTGAGTTTAATTTATGAAATCAGACAGTTTGTGTAGTTCGCTTACAAGGTGCGAAAACATCAACAAAATTGTTTTGACCACGCTTTCATGCCCCTTTCCCTCATTTCTGACTTGTTTTTCTTGTAGCCTTGATTGGGAAACACTGGCAGGGCACCACAAAATAAACAAGGCCACTGATATCCAATAATTTATAGCCCTATTTTCGGACTTGAGACGGCCAGCGATAGGTTCGTTATTGCGCGGCACAGGTTGGTTTTCCCACCGTGTGCCTGTTTTGTTCTGAAATAAATGCGATATTTTCCAACAATATGCAAACCTTTCGAGCCTTTTATTACATAATTGAAGCCATCTGCAACAAATCCCTTACTTGGGCTTCCGATCCCACCTGAAGGCTATGAAATATAAGCTTATTTTTTTAGTCAGGTAATGGGTCACCTCGTTCTAAGTACAGGATTATTTAGAAAGTAAACTTATCTGAGAATCAAAGGTTAGTCTTGAAGACCAAGCTGTTCCTTTTTTTATTTTAGTCAAAAGCGCAAATTATAGTTAAATCTTATCTTGAGCCATTTTTAGACTAATAATGTATTAAATAGCTAGATATTTAACAGGATTGATTCAACTGATGAGAAAGAAAACGGTTGAACAATCGCACATTCGCGACTCACCGAAAAGTCGAAATCGGTCCCTGCTCGGTTGTAGGCATCGCGCAGACCAACAGGGATTCCGCTGGTGTCGAGAGTCATGAGGTAGATTGCCTTGAGGATCCTCGCTATCTCTTTGGAGAGCCTTGAAATCACCATTGAACAGAGGGGAATGGCTATTATGCCGTAACAAATGGTTACAATTCTCCCAGTCGTGGTGCTAGGAAACACATTGCCATAACCTGCAAAATGCAACATATGATAAGGGGCTCCTTGTTCAGACAGAACCTGTATCCATGGCAATCCCCTAGCTAAAGTCCATGTACAAACCTAAAAACAGACTTCCTAAAATGAGCATATTTTTTTCCGAAGGTATTTCCTCCATGTTGGGGATCCGGCATTCCCATTACGACTCATCGTGAGTTAGGATTTCGTTATTGTTTACACGAGTCCCCTAACCACGCAACTTCAGTGGGTGAGTCACCACGGCACCCTGCTGACAGCTGATCTGTGTTAATCCGCATTGATCCGTCACCTCAGGGTCATCCTTGACATTCCGACGGATCACTCGGCCTTTAGCCGTGACATTAAAAGCTCCCAGCACAGTCTTGCCTTGTCTTACTCCAACGTGGGGAGGTGGGGTCTAGCGTCAGGCAAGAGATCAAGGGTACCGGTTATCCGAGTGTGTGGTTCTGATTGCGGGCAAAACGTAACACTGTAAATTTTCGATAGATCATGCAAGTCAGAGTTAAACGGACCGTCCGCACAGGCTTGTGCTTAAGTGCACTAGCGGGCATTTGGACGACGGAGCGACTGTATGATTATTTCGAAACTGTCATTAGACAGGGCAGTGTACGTGAACACATGTAATCCGTGCCAAATGGACTGACTTTCGTGTTTGAAATTCACGGGAAAATGTCTCTACTTTTGGTAGAAATCTGTGCATAATCAATTGTAGAGATGAATTATCGACTAACAAATGATTACTTGTTTTCATTGTAAAACTGTGTTGAAAGCCGATCAAAAATTAACCGCAGCCGATATCCAATAATTTTATCAAACATTGAAAAATGCACAGTAGGCGATTAGATTTCGAAGTTTTGATGTAACAAGTTCTTGCGAAATTTCTCCAAAACCTGAACAACTATAGTGTGTTGGTCACTTTTTAAATACTCAGATTGCTAAAGCTACTTATTGTCAAAGTCAGCCAATCTCCATAAGATGGTCGTTACAAGAACTTGGCGTTCCCCAAAGGGCATTTGTAAAATTGTTGCACAATGCATACTTGAGACCTTTTCATCCATGCTTGCCCCACTCATTGGATGATGATCAAGTTCCTTACAAGACGTCTCCCAAATCTTTCAGCAGTTATGCCGGGAGGATGTCACTTTACCTGGTTTTGAGTGGTGCAAAACTTAGTCTGCACTGAGAAGCTAAGCTTCATTCACCAACTTACCACAAGGCCAAAGATTTCTTGCGCACGAATCACAGAACACGTGCATCAGTTTAAGGCCTGCTCTGTTCCTTATAGAACTTAACAAATTGAGGATCTTGGTTGACATTTCGAGCATTTACGTATGCTGCATGACCTCAATGACTTCTGTTTTACGCTCATTTGATTCAGTAATGCATAATCTGAACAGCCATAAATCTCAATTTTCTCACAAAGAACTTTGGGTTACACAGCTACTTATGACACCCTGTATAGATTGCGATAATTCGTGTCCGCTCTAAAATCTATTTAAATGCAGTACATTTATGGAAACTGATATTTCTTTAATCAGTTGTGTTCCTTGTGTCATTTCTCACAAATACCCTCAAACATTTTACATCTTTTTTAAATTCCACAAATGTAGAAAATGCGGGGTTTCCCTTTGGTGAGGACTGCAAAGAAATTTGACTTTTTTAAAAATTTTTGGCGTCCAAATTATTATGAGGAGAAGAAAATAGATAACGACATGTACGGATGTTTTGGTGATTGTCTTTCCAACGCAACTTTTTCATTCCATTGAATATACCTATTTTCAATTTCAGTAATAGAGTATGATCTCCTTCGTTTCACGGCCGCAAGGTTCAGATTAGCATTTGCCTTCTCATGAACAGATTCATTGAATTTTCAACCGTTTATTTTTTTCAATTCGTTTTATTTAATTACATATTCATTTCTCCACAAACATTGTGTTTCCCTCTGGGACCTCGTTTAATGGTCTACAAGACAATCGTGATGAAGACAACCACACGTATTTACGATTCAAGCTTACTTCACTGCCCATAGTTTTGCACTTTTGTCGTTAAAACGTTTAAGGTTGTTGACACAAATATGCCCTGAACCTTTTTTTTAAAATACATCATATTACATTGGTTGAAGGACTCCACGGAATATAAAGAAGGACAATGTAAATCTCCCTTTTCATGAAGCACCTGACTGACCATGATTCGACACATGCGTATTTTATCCTATCAAACTCGGTAATTTCCCACCAATGCCAAGGTTGTTTGAAAGTGGAGCTAAATCACATTAATGTATCATTCACCAATTCAACACGGACGCCCACGAAGTCTTTGATTTTGAGTTCTGTGGTTTCGTTATTTTCGATGATAAAATTATAAGTTTTCGGAGAGCAATGCATGCTTTCAAAAAGGCCTACTTTTACCGCATCCAAGTAGATAGGGAAGGTACCTATTGTTGTAAAGAGAGTGATGCAGTAGTAGAGGCTTCCCCAGAAATTCCACGATGGGGGTCTTATCTCAGCTCCCAATTCATCATTTCCAGCCTTCCACGCCTGCAACAATTTGTCTCGGTACTTGTCAACTTGCAAAACCAGCTTCGACCAATCCGCGTCGTCACCTTCTTCAGCAAGTTCCTGCGCCAACACAAATATCCTCTGTCGGGCCTTGAAAACACAAAGACGGGATGGTTAAAAGCCTGTGCAACATTAATTATAGAGCTTTTTTTAAGCGCAGCAAAAATATTAACGATTTGCAAGCATGCCGCTAGCCTGGTCGTAAAGTACAACCACAGATCAACACTGAAGTACAAACAGAAGTAGATGCGAATTGTTTAATGACATTTAAATCGACATTTGACCAAGAAGTGTGGACGGAGACACAGATTTTGTTTTTTTTCAATGTGTTTTGTGCCATTTGGTGGGCTTTAAATCTAGTTAACATAATATCTTCGCCACTTATCCGTCTATATCGGTTGCCTTAATCATGTAATAAATCGAAAGATAAAAGTGTGTTTACAACTTCTGGCATCCACATGGCTGACTAACTAAGAGTATCCGCAGATATTGATGAGTTCAGCTGCCTGTGCAAATTCACATACTGATACACGTTCTCCGTGCATTTCTAAGCTATGTATAATCCATCTAAGTGAGGTGCAGAATATAGTTTAGTCAGAGTCCTTAAAATTATTTTTAATCTGAATTGATATGACGCCAGATTTCTTAGGTTTATTTTGGTTTGTCAGCAGGGTTGAAGCAAGTCCCCATGTCTATCCAGATTTGCAGACTGATACGAGAGTTTGGTATTGGGAAGTGCGTAGAATAGATAGGTAGGGGCATTTTGGATGATACCCACTGCTCTTGGTTAAGTCCAGCACGGGCCCCTATGCAGATCATGTCTTAAGCATCGAAGGAGTTCAGAAAGTGGCCAGCGGTTATCCTGTCTGAATGTCAGTTACTTTTCTGTAAGACTTTATGTGGCTGGCCCTGAGTCTGAACGTGATCCACGATAAATAAATAACGGTTCAGTTAGCATTGCATTACAACCATTATGGTACCTCAATGAGACTTCTGTGGGAAAAATTACCTTGTTTTACTAATCAATTTGGGCCCAGATTTGGTTAAATGCCTGCTTGGTTATCACCTGAGATATTCAAATAGCCATGCTGACCTCACTAAATAATTCGTCGTATAAGACACTGAAAATTTTTTTTTTGATTTCTTCGTACACACAGGCACAGTTGGGTAAAGGAAAAACCGCTAACCTTGGCGGCCTGAATCCTCGTTCTTATTTCAGCCGCTCCCTCGATTTTACTGAATATGTAAGCCCCTCCAAGGCTCAAAAGGACAAGGCAAATACTCAAACCGGTTGTTGTATTCAGCAATTGCCCTAAATTTAAATAAACAAGGCTTCAACATGAATCAATTCACTGTGCGCTTTTATTCACAAAGCGTCCGATCCAAATAATGAATGCACCTTTACCACTGACGTCTGCGTCGCGCAAAAAGTGAAATGACAAAAAAAAATAAGAAAAACTCGTAAGTAATCCTTAATTATGCTGTTTATGTGAGGCCACTGTATATTCACTAATGACTCTCCACTAAAGTCTAATAGGCGAAGCATTTCGTGTAAAAAAAAATGAGTAATTAACCCGATTTTTTATCGACGTTTGAAAGTTGCTTGTGTTAATTTACACAACAATCACCAACAGTCATGTAAGGGAAACAATTCTGAGCACTGCATTGACTTCTTTGCAAATGCACACTAATTTAACTTAGAAAGAGTAAAATTCTCACTAAATTTGCATTTTGTATGATCAAATACAAATTCACGATGATAAATTGTTTCATAAAAGTTATTTGATTTTGATGAATGCATTACATTTATCATAATTAAGGCATCTAGCGGGAGAGATAACACTTATATCTCCGACTCAGCTTCGTTTATCCTTTTTGGAAGGTTTTGTTAACTTCTCTGTTAAATGGGATATTCATGGTAAACACAAAACCCAGCTTTGGATCAAAAATACTCTTAAATATGCAACTCAAACCTAGGTATCTTAATCACTCTATTTATATTCGACTTTTTGCACTGACTGTTTGCCTTTTAATTTCCTGCTTTTTGTGAATTTATATCCTCCACACTTTCTTGGACGCATTTTGGTTCAATTCATATATACGTCGCAAATTGGGACTGTTGTACAACCCTAATTTCATTATGAAATCTATTGTGTTAAACTGAAATTCCTTTCAAAATAATACGGGTTCATAACATTTTTTAGTCTCAAACGTAAACTAGGTTTGTTCTTAGAACCGAATACTCACGATAAATTGACTAGCTACTACTACTACTACTGTTAAGTTAGCGTAAATGAACTCAAACCACAAACACAAACCCTTATACGTCTAGAGTTGCTTCCATTTTATGGTGATTAGTGTCCAAAAAGATAAGCTGAAAACTAATTTTGTGCTGAATATGGTTCAATTCGTTTGACTGCTGCCCTGTTAAATATGCCACTTTAAGAGGACATTAGCTGAGTCATGGCGCGTGGTAATGCGATACAAATTTAGATGATATTTGGCAAATCACCATTTTTGTACACGTCTGAAAGACTTTTTTTTCTGTTTCTTGCTTTGGTCCACTGTGGCAAAACCTGAAATCAAACTTCCATGGTTTGATACGACTGTGGCCAAAAATATGAACGTAGGAAACTGAACCAGCAGAAAGCTAGTTAAGTGATTTAATTGCATAAAAGACAGTGAGAAAGAAAGAAATACGGATGAAATAACCCTTAAGAAAGGTCTTCCTCTTCTCCTTAAGATTGTCAGGAATATAATTTTGCTTTGGCTATTCCCGATATGAAGGGAATAAATTTAGAAAGTGATTTAAACCTTTTATGCATTTTAAATAAAAATGAAAGCGTCTGAATTTAGTTAAATATAATGATTTCAGTATTTCATGCATGAAACAAATTAATTAACCTAATAAGGTAAAATTCTGTAAGGAAATGTAATGAAGCTCCCACTTTTGTGTTTATAATAATAAGCCAAATAGAATAAATGACTAACTGTCATCTTAACCTTTAATCGATTTTCTTAGAGTGCTATAAAATTTGAACTGGTGAGTATTTATAGAATAGTGACGTCCATTTATAAAAGCAATGCAATGGCACCACCCAATGCCGATTTCCAAGTAAAGAGGTAACTGCTTTAATCAAATTTTGATTCAGTCAAAAATTAAATCCATACCGGCTACTTTACTCCTATCCCTGTCTTTTTGTGACTTATTTCTTTATTTGAATTTTCCACCCTGTCACGAATATCAACCATGCTAAAGGTGCACTAGCTTTATGAATTCCTTCTGTATTAATTAGGTAGCATCTACTCGAGTCGCCATGCATAGAAATTTACTTTCTTGTTAAGTGGAGCAAGTGAGCTCAGGAAACCAATTCCCGCACCAACCTTCCAGGCTACCACTGCTCCTCCCCCCAACATCAAACTGTTCCTCTCTACAATTGTCGACGTCATTTCCCTTGTTTCATAGTAAACAAACCCAACGACAGTCAGGGTGGTCCTATAGTATCTCCCACCACCGACTTCGGTGTTAATTCAAAGCAGTTTGCTACATACTTCTCCCAATTAAATCTCGCGATCCACAGTAAGTTTGGAAAAATAATACGTTTGCTTACCGAAGCGGCCCATGCTCAAAAGCGGTTATAAAATCCTTTTAGTGGGCAAAATCCAACGCTTCATTTAGGCCAATGTGCAAATGCAAGTCAGGAGAAAGCATCTACACGGTCCAACAGCTTGCGTGCACTGGCCTCGATCAATAGGTAACTTCTTCTTCTTACTGGTCGACGCCGCTCGTTGCTATGACGACCAGCAAGCGTGCTATTTGAATCGAAGTCTTGCTACAACGTGTAGGTATGCAACAGGCGGGGGTTTAAAATTCATCTCTGTCGCATGCCTCGATCAGCCTCATCAACGTCATTATATAAATTTAGCGTAGCCGCAATCCACACTCACGGAATAATATTCCGAACTGGATTTAACACATTTACCGTTAACTTAATGGGTAACCAACAACGAGACATGTTTTATCAAAAAATTCTTGCTGGATGCCGGCATACTATTACTGCATTTATCCCAAAACCAGCGTAATAGTAAAATGCTCCAAGCGTTGGAGTGGATTTTCAAATGAGATTTCTTTTAAGGTTAGACGTTCTAATCACGAACGTGACGTGATGTCCCTTTATAGTAGAAATATAAAATGAAAATGTGTGCAAGTTTCTTTGTCCTATGCGATAATTTAACCTAGATAAGCCTTTTTTGCAGGATTAAATAGGACCTGCTTAATACAACTCCCACCCAAGCGTTAGGTTACATTTCTTATGGCAGTGTTCTGGTTACCTCTGTCGACTACCCCATGATGCTGGTATGATTTACACTACTCTGTGGTTTAAACATCCGTTGTGGCCAGAAATTTGAGACAGAAAACGGAGAGACACAACCTCTAAGTTGTGGTGTCGTGGATGCCTGATGTAGTTAGGACCTAAAATAGGTTGAGTGAACGGCCAGATAGGTGAAGCGGACAGCAGGGAAGGTACATGCACTGGAGGGGGTGAGCAGACGGTCCCGCATGGCTGACGGGTGCACTGGGAGCAGGGAGGGGGCAGTGCGTGCTGCTGTTCAAGACACGCATCCAGCTGCGTTCACTTAAACACGCCTTGGGCGTCCTTGACCTTATTTGAAGTGGATCAAACACTGATGGGACTCCCAGTGGGTGGCTGTGGAGTTAGTTCCACCACATGAAGTTCTGCAACTAGAGTGATTGTGCATTCAGTCACAATATCAGAACTGCTCGAAGAAGGGTTTTTTGAAATGCTGATTTCCCTCTCAGTCGAATCGTCAAAATTGAGTGCACTCATTCTTCGACAGTGAACGATATTCACGAATCGGATGAAAGCAGTAGCATTTAGCCTGATTCAACAGACTAATCTTGATGCCGTTGGTGGCTGTCATTGCACCTGCCAGAGATTCGATCAAAATTCATCGCAAACGTTCTCGATTTTGATTGGTTTAAGCTCTCATGTTCTGGCTTTCGTTTACTAATTTGATGCATGCAACATTCAACATTGTGCAATGAGGGACCTTAAAAGAACTGCGTGAACCTGCATTTTCACAAGCGCACTAGAAGATAATTCATGTGAGGCTTAGGTGTTATTTCTCCCTAAACCAAAACGCGTGAAATTTCCTTAGAAGTTGGGGACAAATACAGGTTTCCATTTTGAGCGGAGGAAATAATTAAGGCTTTCAAAATGACAAGAAAACACATAACTTCGGTAAAACAGCTACTTACATTTGTAAGTAGCCATCTTCTTCGAATAGGCTTCCAAATGAGTGCAACCTTTCCTAGAAATGGCACCGGAAAGCGGATGGGTGTTTGCTAAATACCACGTGTATTATGACTTGATATTACAGTGAAAAACTGGGATTTGAACCTTACTTCGTCGGCGATTCCTTTTTGAATAATATTTGCCAATATGCAACAAAAGTTCGGTCGCAAGCACGACTTAGAGCCTGGATTTGGCCTCTCTAGAAAACCCGTAGATGATTGCAGTAGTCATTGAATGTGTACCCTAAAGTGGCATTATTCTGGTAATGCTTTGATCAATAGGCACGTATTCACTCAGATTGATCAGTTTTAAGTGAGGCTTCAGCACTTAGAAAAGCTTGGGTACATTTGAAAAAAATCGAGATCGTAACACTAAAATCTAGCCTTAGCATGACCTTCACCATCCAATCCCCTCTCTGCGTTATTTTTAAGTAAATTGCCTTAATTGGCTATGGAATCAAGGCCTAAAATAGTAACTCCCTTTTGCGTGTGTACAATGAACTCAATTAATTTTTTGTTGAAAATTAGGACTTTTTTCAGATCAAGAGTGATTATGTCTTGAGTTTGTTTTTAGGTCAAATTCCTCGCTCTCGTTAGCCAATAGGATGATATTTAATATCAGGTGGATATGCAAACCAATGAAATAGCACATTTTAGAAATGCATACAGAGTAGGCTTGGGCAGTTAGCAAAGTGCATGTGCTATTGACCATTTTTTACTCAAATCCTATTGTCAGAATTAAGTTTATAATAAGGTAATCAGGTTATTTTAAGGTGCTTAAAATGATTTACTTAAATATTGAATTTTCGTTCATCGTTCTAGAGTTTCGCTAAATAATGTTATTAACATAATTTAAAAACATTGATGCATTTCTCCAATTTACTGAACAGTAAATCTTAAGATGAATCGTTTGAAAGTCGTGTCGTGAATCGTCTTGATTCAAACGTTAATCCGGTTACTGAAGCAAAAGGTCCATTTTTTCACAGCATGTAGTCAGCCGAGCGGATCCTCAACTCCTCGCAATTAACGCAAACGATTATCCTGGGTTATCACGACACCTAGGTCCCGATGTTAGCCCATTTATGACACACACACATCTGAGCTATAAATACACAAACAAGCAAACGCCACACACGACACACCGACACCACCTTGGTTGAGCTCTGGAGCAAACGGTTGTCTCCAGGTCCTCTCCTATCTTCTTTATCGCGAGTGGCAGAGCAGTGTAATCGAGCCAAATCCGACCCAGTGCCTCCGGCGTGGTTCTAGACCAAATGCTGGAGCCCACAGCAGTCGTTTTACTTCATATAGTAGAGCTGTCTTCATGGTTCGTTGCTTAAATATGTCAAGAACACCAACTCCTTTGGTTCTCCAGTGATTGAAGTTAACTCCCTCTTATCAGTAGCCGCACACATTTGAAGCAAGGCTAAAATTCTACGAAAAACTGAGCTAGTACTGGGGTCAATCACTTCATTTGCAAATTATGCTACACTCCATGATATGTTCAGTCCATTTTAACCCTGTGGTGAATTAACGCCTGCTCTACGTAGTGGAATTTTATTGTTTTACTTTTCAATCACAAACGAATTTCGATCTTATCCGTCCATGTATTCGGTTCTGCGATCTTCTGTTCTTCCTCTACTTGTGACAAACAATATTTTATCAAAAAACCATCGATTCTATTATCCGTGCCACCTTTTGAAATTATGCTGTCGTGAGGGGAACAAGTTTCTATGCTGCTATCTCCACCGATTCTGCATCGTGTTTGGCGTGGCGTAAAGGGAACCTAACACCTAGCTGTATTTATAACCCCACAAGCCTTCGCTACCGATATTTTAGGCCACTTTTATCGGCATTATGGCTTCAGTGCCATAGTGGCTCGCAGCTAATAATGTGAAGAGGCAGTAGTTATTCCCACAAAATTTTCGTCCCAAACAATTTGTCTGGCTAGTAGCCTTCTTTTGATAGCTTCCACTGACCTCCAATTTTTCTAGCCTAAGTCCTTTGTATTTTCAAGTGAATAAAAAATATGGATGAGGACGCATAACTGAGATGTAATGAACTATATTTTGTTATATCTTCTGCTATTAAGCCATAACAGGACACTCCCTTGTCAGTCTATTCACTCAATGATGTCTAGCTTCGCTGTGGTACCGTAGTATGGAACTTCATTTAACGTCTTTACCAACTACAGGTATCATATTCGTTTCTTGAGCTTTCAAGCGTGGGGATTCTATTTTCAGAGGTTCAAGTGATAGTTCCATGCTTAATGCTCCTCCCTTCGTGGCGTAAATGAAGACTACCCAAGGAATTAAACTATTTGTTATTTGAGGTTAATTTATGGGTAAATTTTTTCTCTTCCGCAGTTTGGTATTTGTAAATTCACGAAAATTAACCCGGTATTCTCATATCCCAAAATACAGCCAGGCTTTTCACCGCGCAGCTGTCAGTCATGCCGAACCGTCTCCTCACACACCCCCGTGCACCCACTTCTCCCACTACCCGTTTCATTCATCCGGCTACTCAGTAATTTGTACATTTACAAGTTCACCCCGACCGTACGGCTAACAATCGCATTCGTCGTGCACGCCTTTGAATACCTACATGCATGCTACGACTCAGCTAGGTTTAGCCACTTACTTAATGGTTGTTTCCGCCATGTCCGGTCATCTTGACTCGGGAATGAGTGCAGCGTTTTCGAGCCAAAATGCAACCCAGAGACGAGGTTCAAGACTATATGCCAAGGCCTTCAACTACACCTTAGACTTTAGGCCTTCCTAGTGGACCTCTACATCCGTTGGTTTTTTAAGAGGAGGGTTGATGGACCGCGGAAACTGGTATTCCCGTCTGTCACTTTTACTTCAACCTAACAGGCTCGATGACAGAAGATTTTCATGCGTCTAGTTAGTTTAAATGTGTCCCCGTTTTCCCCTGCCTCCACATCCACAAGTCCAATTTGCCGCAGGGCACAATTCTGCTTCAGTCTGTCTAGCATCTGAAAAGTGCAAACCGACTTTGTGTGTGTTCGTGCGAAGCTGGATGCACGGCTTTTGCTGACAGCGCGCGCGAGATTCACGACTTGGCAGCCAGTAATGCCTCCTAACAAGAAAGCGCGCACGCACGCACGCACACACACACACTAATCGTGGAGGTCACCTTCAAAACGTGAGAACGAATGTGCCTTTTGTGTCCTCCTCCAAGTCCTTGATACAGTTTCCAAAATAAGCCGGCTTTTTGTGAAACTCGAGGTCGACTACCGGTCCCATATTTGCTCAACGCACCTTTTTAATTTACACCAACATTCTCTGTTGGCTTTTCTTACTATTCAAAAGCACCTCTTGGCCATACCGTTAATGAGTTTCCTGAATATAACACGTTATGATAAGCTTCTTTCTATATATTAACATGATTCAATGCCTCAAATTCCTTTAGTCAGAGCGCTTGGATTTGAAAATGATTTGGGTCGGAAAGTTAAGACTCAAAGGGTCAATTTTCCGTAACATTTGCCAATAAAAATTCTCTTGAACATTTTGGTTTCATCAAATTTGACGGCCGTTTGCAGCCTGCAGCATTCCAGGACTAAGAGAAAAGTAAATATTTTGCTTTTCTTGCATCGCTAATTACACATAGTTGAAGTTGCTTAAAGGCTGACAAAGCCATCTAAGATTATATGTGCACCTTACTTAAATTTGTTGTGGCCTAATTAGTGTAAAGAATCTCAGGTAATTTTTTCTGAAATCCAATTCGAAGCAAGAATATTATGTCAAAACGTATCTGAAGTCAATTATAACAACACATCTCAAGAATTTGAGAATGCGGCCCCAGAAACTAATGTTGTGGAATCACTCTTTGCGCAGAAACTAAGAGAGACGATTATATGATAAAGGTTCTAGCGTTTGTATCTTGGTAGGAGAATACATTATCTTCAGTAAATGCGCAAGATCACTAGCATAGTCAAATGGTAATAGGCATGGCATGCAACCAGAATTTTCTCAGAGCATTTAAAGCATTGGAAAGTGGGCTCAAGCCTCTTTAGATAGGAGGAAGAGATTTTATCACAAACCCCTAGTGAAAAAAAATTTGACTGCGAAAGGGTTTTTCTCTCGCACTACTTTTTTTCTCTCGTAACGGTGCACAGCGCAATTACCTCGCTATTTTTAAACGCCGATTTATAATTCCATCAATCCACAGACGTTTATTGGCTTCTAAACTCAAAATAAAAGTACATATCACGCGATTAAGATTAACATTTCATTTTTTATAACACTAGAAGGTTAACAAGGGGAAGAGGCCTATTCCCTTCATTGACCTTCAATGACGAAGCCATTTTCACCTTAGCCTCGCAGGTGGACTTATCACCTGCTGTTCATTAAGCACTTGTCACTAAGTTGCTTAAATCAGTCTTTTATTAGACCGTTATGGCGAGCGTCAAAACTCGACCTGTACTGTGACACAGCCACCCATCTGCAAACATTTACTCGTTTTGCCAATTTTGGAGGAACATTTGATGTGTGAAAGTGAAAAGCAACCAACTTCTGGATGTATTTGACATTTATTTCCGTCATGATTGAATTCAACCCACAAGTTGGGGTAAAACCCAATGTAAGACTGAGTTGGGTGCGAAAGGACCTGCAGACACTCAGGATCGCTCCCCTTAATTGTCTTACCTAATGACCCCATTAGGCTTACTGACTATGCGCTATTGATGGATATCGGTCTATTTATGGTTATCCATTGCGTGAAAATCCTTGCAAATTTACTGGGATACTTCTTCAAAAATATTACATTATGTTACTAAATTTGTCTTCAGTGGCAACGATAATGCGCCAAAGGGGAAAAAAATAATTAACACTTCGTATAGGTGTGAGGGAAAGCACGCTTCTCAGGATTTAATTCTCCTGATATCTGTTGCCTTCTAATTAATTAGCCTCTCTTTTTGTACTCCTTCTCACTTTAGCTCACTCAGACTTCTTTGTCACATTGTAAAATTCAGTATAACTAGATGAAGAATACTACAGTGCTCTTCTTTCTTCAATGTTGGCAACATCGCTAAATTAGCAAGCAGTCGAGCAAACCTAGAAGTGTTTGTCTGTCTGGCACAATTCAAACTGCGAATTTGAAAAACTGAAGGGAAAAACACAAAAGGTTCTTTGTAAATGGGATAGACTAATGAAGAAAGTTCTCGTGAATTCACATAATCTGTTTTAATTTCGAAGCATAACATCCTACTGATAATAGCGCATTTTAATCTCAGGTAAATTAAATCTTTCGAGTGATTTCCACGCCTTTTCTCATCAACTCCCTTCACAATTATCTTTTCTTCGATTAATCGTTGGTTTACAGCACCCTGTTTCTTGGATAATTTCAAATACTTATTTTAACATGCAGATCTGTTGAATTCCCCGTGGTATTGGGAATAACCACGGCTGGTTTAACTGGCTGTCTTGTGCTAAGTCAGGGAGTTTGTACTTTCAAGGTCATGTTGATAGTGGATAATTCATGATGACTAATCGTAACTGTTCAGGTTTACCCCTCAAAAATTCTTCAAACGTAAGCAGCTCTGAATTATTTCTGGCCGTCGCTAACGCATTAGTAATTAAATTACTCAATTTCAGCTAACCTAATTTCACATGGCTTTGAATTACCGAACGCGTTTAATTGTTTATTCAGTAGCCATCTAATGGGGTAGCTCACACGAAAGCCTGGGTGCACTGTTTGACAGATGCTTCAGTCTGTGAGGTCCCATCATCACGCTCCTCCCCACGCATCTCTAAAACCAGACTAACCGGGATCTGAAAGTGGTTCGAGTGAGGATCAGGCGGGGGATTAATTTTATGTTCCCACAAAAATAATTTACACGAAGGCTTGAAACTACCAATGTGATACTCGCCTAAATAGCTTCAGTGAAAATCTTCAGGCATCAATAAAAAAAATTACGGCTCGTTACACTTAACCTGCGCGGCATTTTCGATAATTATCCAACAAAGATTTGGACCAATCAGGATTTACGATCAGGCTTAAGTTACCTTTAGTCACAAAAGCTGAATTCAAGTTTCATTCAAATGGTAGCGGGCAATAAACCTATATTCAAATTGATGAATAGCTAATTCCGAAGAACATGGCTTTATCAAGGATCTGCATTATTCAACTTCTAGCATTCCATCACAAACTTGTGAGGCCTCCTCCAAAACAGGTGGAGGTGTGATCGGTTAAGGCCAGTAGCATATTAAAACAAAAGCGGTGCTTTTCGCAAAATAAGTTTTCAAAACTCGGGTTACTTTTGGATTCATGGATGTTAACATTTACCCCTCTAAATGGCGCTTAGTGTTTCCCTATATATGACTTCATTGCCATTGGAGATTCCATCTACGTAAAATCCTGGCGATTAAGCTGGCCATGTTGTCGTACTCGTTGACAGAAGCTTCACAATACTTAGCTATCTATTTTATCATCATTTTCAAGGCAGTTATAATGCTTCACGAACAAAAGTAGTGCAATATTTGTCATATTTTTTTCATGTAATCCTTTTTTTACTAAACTGATTTTGTTGGAACACTATTCAAAATGCCCAGTAGTAGTAAGGAGCCTGTTCGTTATATGCATTAATTGTTTAACATTAACGGTTTACTCTATGTATTGTCGCAATATGTATATTTTGGGATAACCTCTATTAAAAATTACCCAACCGGATTGTTTTTGCTTTTCTTCGATTCCAGCGCGCATATCCACTGTTACTTATGCGGGTGTTATTAGCAAAGTTATCCTCTATGTAATGACGATGCCTTTTTATCAAGGAATTTAGTCATTGGAAGACACCGCTTGGAATCGGAGATCGTCAGGTTACGCCTGTTAGAAGTTACAAAAAGCCTAGAACTCGGGATGTCGCAACTGGAAAGGCCTAGAAATGAAGCATCTTGCGAAGGAGCGTCAGTTGATGGTGCATGTAATCATTTCACTCCGCTGTTGAGTGCATAACAAACGTACTTACTGCAGTTCTGCGGAGGAAAGGTACTGGAAGCCATAGAGCACTGCACCAATTTCGATGAGGAGGCAAGTTTTAAAGTTGCAAAGGAAACCATCAGACAGAGATTCGGCCAAGACGCACCTGTTGCCGCAGCCTTTTTGGATAAATTGCTTGACAGTCCTCCCTTAAAAGCCGATGACTTTCAAGATTTAGTCTCATCAGTAGATGCCAGCCTGTGAACTGATCCTAACTCAGTTAAATTTTTCCTCTGAACTGAATTCTTACAGAAATCTCGAGTCGATCGTGAAGGGACTTCCAATTTCACTGCAGGTCGAACGGACCAAGATACAGAGGCAAGGAAACAAACATCGCCTTGGTTATTTATTAAGATTTGTGGAAGAATGGATTGACAGTGCCACCTCCATTAACTCAATGTACGCACAAGCAAGACGTCAGTATGAAGTGCACGTCGGGAACACGAGTAATTTGCACCAACGTGATCATCCTGCCTTGCTTCGCTGTCATCTCTGCGGAGTACGTTACTATGCTGACGGGTGGACAACTTTCCTATCCTGTAACATAAAGAAAAGGTTGCCAGTGGTTCAGGAGCTGAATCTTTGTCAACGCCTTTCGAAACTTAACCATAATCCCTAGGACTGCCGATTGTTGCGCATTTGTGCCATTTATGGATGTAGAGAAACTCATCATACCTTACTGCAGCAATCTGATGTTAATCTGTTACGTTTTGCCCGTAATCAGAACCACACACTCGGATAACCAGTACCCAAGATCCCTCGTCTGACGCCAGACCCCATCCTCCCACGCTGATGCAGATGCTGAGAGCTTTTAATGTCTCAGCCAAAGGCCAAGTGATCCGTCGGAATGTCAACACGTATATAGGTCAAGGATGACCTTGACCTGACAGATCAATGTGGATTAACACAGATGAGATGTCAGCAGGGAGCTGTGGTGACTCACCGGTTGAAGTGGCGTGGTTAGGGGAATTGTGTAAACAATTACGAAATCCTAACCCACGATGAGCCGTCCAGGAGAATGGTGGATCCCCAACATAATCCCTCTTCACGGGCTAATGCATAAGAACGTGATCCCACTGTGGCTCACTATCATGATGCGACTGTTAAAGTATTTAAACAAACAAATCTGGTTCTGAATCTGTGTCAGACGGATATGTCAACTTTGGGTCCAGTAATGTGAAGAGTGAACTAAGAAAAGAACGTCCAATGAATTCACACGAGCATTCTGTCATTTCTGCAGCTTGTCAGCTCATGCACCACCAATCCGGAGAAAAAATGTGGAGCGGTCCTATCAACACAATCCGGCAGTTAGGGTTCATGTAGCAATGCTGCCAACCACCCCGACACAATTCAGTTGTCTTTCGAAGACAATCACGAACAGGAAGAAAAGGTCTTGTGGATCGCAGTGCAATGAAAGAAAATTTGCAACATATGGGACTGAAAAGGGTCGTGATTAAGTCTCAAAGTCGATTAAGAATGCTACAGTCTTCCTCAGAAGAATAATTAAATGGATATTCCAGGGTGCCTCAACTTCCCTATCGCATATAACAAAACACGCGCCAAACTGCATCTCAAGCATTTCGCTAAACACCTGCAATCGCTAAATAAATTGTCGAAGGTCACTCAAGAAATAGGATACGCTGAAAAGGCTTCAATATTGCTATTACCTTTATCACAACTCTGTTCTCCACCTGCACCAACCAGACGGAAATATCAACGTTCAGATGATTGTTTGGTATAAAATCAATAAGTGGAAGCGCGAAAGTAAACGGTGGAAAGAAGAAAACGCTCAGCTTATTAAAAACTTCTATTCAAATTTGGACATCCCCCTTCCCAGTTCCTCTACAGACGGATCCTTTTTCTCATTTAACTGTCTGTCGATGCCCCCACTGGACGGAGGGGGTGTAACGTTTGTCATGTTATTTCCATTTAATCCTTTGTTTTACTACACTGGTTATGATGGGACTCTATTCAAAGTACCCAATAGTTGTGAGCGACCGTATTTGATGTAAACATCAACTACTTATCGTTTACAGTAAACCCTACTTATCGTCGTAATATTTATTGTTTAGGATAACCGCTATCAAAATCGACCTTACCGGATTATTATCGCTGTTCTTCGATTCCAACGCGTATATCCACGGTTGCTCATGCTAGTGTTATTTACAAATAGGTTATTTATCAGAAGTGATTTATGCCTTTATTTGGATTTCAACTGAGACTTGGACGCCTGTGCCACAGGTGTTCTTTTTCCAGAAGCACGGCCTCAAAACTGCACGAGGGAACTTCAACTACCCAGAGATAATCGCACCCAAAGAAAATAGATTGTTGATTTGTTTGATTTGACCAGTCTCCCAAATACATCCAATGTAAGACTTACATGAAAACATCTATGTAGGCATCCATGTGCTGAATCACACAAGTAAGCTTGAACCTTCACTTACTTGTAACTGTAAAAAACCATGGAAGGGCTGAACATGACGAACAGCTTCTGATAATGCAGTTTAAGTGTATTTTCAAGACATTCATGCAATAGCGTCATTCAAACTCTATAATTTCATGGCCATTAGTAAAATGACAACATCGGACGATTTGAGACAAATACTTTTAAAATCCTACAGGCTTTTTTCCAAATATCAATTGGAAAAGAGAGGGAACTCAAACCTTTGTGTTTTTATACAATACTGGTTTATTAACGTAACGCTACTCATCCAACACTTACTCAGTGCATTGGTGAAACGCCCGCCTGATAGGATATGGGGCTAGAAATAATACACCTTCTTTTCACCTTATTGACGTCAGAGAAGCCCGAAAACTAAAGAGAAGAGAACACACCCTTCCGCTGTTCACTCTGGCTACGCAACCCCGGCCTTAGTTCAGTTGCGATTGGTTCAGCCATGAATGAGGCTCCTGATGTGGGTTTCGAATCCACACGGGGCCAGTCAAATTGTCCCCGTCCAGATACGTCACGGGACCATTAAGATGACCAGAGGTAACCCTTTACTCCTCTGTGTTTACGCTCATTTACTGAAAAAGGACGGAACGGACATGCGGGTTGCCGGAAAGGGTGTGAACTACCGAGGGTATGTTTTGACAGAAATGTTGGACGCTAGTCTTTCCACTAGTCTTTTGACCTTTCGATGCCGCACCGAGAACTCAGCATGTTCAGACTGGCGTCTGGACCCTTGCACAGACAGCATTAGGCCGGAAGTGACCACCGAGGTATAAAAGGGGGGTCATGGACACATATTCGTGCACTCAGCAACGTGATGTCAAGACTATGGAAGGCTTTATGGGTCTGTTGCGAATAATTACTTCCCAGTTTGAATCGCCTTAATTTGTCAAAGAGGCAATACGTGCTCCTGTGTCAGTCCTCAATAGCGCCGTAGACTCACATGTATCATAAGAACAGACACATGAAATCTGTCCCAAGTCCCTTTTATCACTGTCGTTGAAGGCGATAAAAGGCAGTGGATGGGGCTTGTCTTTTAAAGTCTTGTCCGTGAACTGAAAGCAACTTGACAATTTAGTAGGTAGGGACAGGAAAAGAGTTCAAGTCATGGCAGAAGATGCCGTGAGAATGGAAGTGGTGTGCCATTGTTGAAGTGGGCTTTTGTGTAATTGTTGAAAATGTCTAACTGCTGGTTTTGGGTTCTATGAGAATGAATTGAGTGATATGCGTGGATTGCACACAGCCTTCGTCTAAAGTAAGCGGTTTTCGCGCGCATGTATTGTTGTGCTCTTCACGAGGTCAACAAAGGTCATAATGTGTGTGTGCGAGAATTCTTCACAAATACACAGTCAGGCTGTCCTTAGGTGCACACAAACCCCGTAAAAGTACGAAAACACTCCGTGTGCGCATTGAGCCGGAGGGCGGTTAGGCCATCGAGCTTCGTGGATGATCATTGAGAGATAAACGGCGTCAATGCAAACAAGATCTCGGCCATTTGGGCCTTAGGTCAGCGAAAATTAAAAAAAACGAATGATTAAGTATATCTTAAAACAAAAATAGGTAGGTGCCTCTTCCATATTACGGCATGCGCCCACTGTTTGTTTTGGAAGAATAGCTGGGGAGGTTTGCTCAAATTTAAACTTTTGCAAAGTTTGGGAGCAAATAAAGACTGTGACCGAGAAGCTATCATGGACTGGTCATATGGGGCTTAGTGAAATTGAATGAGATTTAAATGCTGATTTCCTACTACCAAGACAAATGTCTTTACTACCTTTCAGTCTCATAGTCAGATAAGATTTATCTTTTTCCGCACGACTATACTTCCTTTTTCTTCAATAATAATATTTTCTATGGGTTTGATCCACCAAATTCATGCCCACATTCTTAAACCTCCGTCAGTACATTTCAAGATGATACAATCACTGCCCCTAAGCGTCTTCCGACTTTGCTCCTCCTAGGTATGAGTGGAAGGAATCAGTCCAAAGGATCTGGAACCACGGTTAGGAAGGTTAGACAACCAAGGGTGACGTCAAGGGATACAAACCAAACCCTCGACCTGGCACATGTGCATCGTATTTATTCTCTCCAAAAGTGGTTGGAATGGAAACTAAGGAATGCTGGTTCAAATTGAAGCAATTAAAATCAGCAGGTTGGTAGTAGTAATTAGATTTGTCAAATTCCTGCAGTAACTGTCAACATGGCCATTATGATTTCATCCGGTTTCCACATCGGAGGCCACGTTTACAAATATATCACCATGAAAGTGTACCACTAATTCCCACGTCTGCTGTGAAAAATCAATCCACGTTTGCCAGTGTCTGACAAGTAGTATAACATATGTTTTAAAAAATATCACAATATTTACGCAAATAGTAGCTCTAGGTCGTTAGTTTGCTGTAAAATATACTACTACAAAATTTCAGTGACCTTGATTATATTTTACGATACTTGAATTTGTGCAAATGACATCCTTCGTTTCAAGAAATAATGCAACTAGCAAATTGAAATGCAATGGAACCAGCCACACCACCGATACACGGCTATTTTCTTAGGGGTTAGACGAAGTTCATCTAAGGTAATTAGCAAAAATGACCTAGGCTGATGTTTTCAATTCATAAGTTTGCTGTCTTTCAAATATGAAATTGCCATCAAACATGAAGTTTTAGGATTGCTGCCTACCTTTTAAGGATATTATTATGGGAAAACATGGTCGTAACCCTTGCTCGCCCGACCACGCTGTTTTCTTAGCTTGGATGGCATAGGAAAGGTTTCTAATTTAACCATAGCGAACTCATCTTCGGGAACGAACGCACAGTCGCTGCCCGCACGACTTCAATCGCGCCCGATATCACTTTCCCTGTTTTTGGCATGGTATTTACACTAAAATGATTGCTACTACTTCGCACCATGTTGTTTCCAGTTACTGTCCGGTACCAAGTCAAACGTCAGTCCAAAGCCCCCATGGAGCGTGGCTGTGGTAAGCCAGTTTTGGCAAGCCGCATTAAAAAATCGACTTCCGGTTAGTGTGATGCATGTCGCGAAAAACTAATCAGGCTGACAAAATTGACCGACATCCTGTAGCTCGTTCCCCTTTGAGAAAAAAACATTTTGATCCCACATACATACATATATATATATATATACGGCACCACTTTAAACATTATATAGAGCGGAAAAAAAAACGCCAAGTGTAAAAACGATGAAACACAAATCAACCGGATCGTTAATGTGCTCCACCAAGGGAGACTGAAACCGGGTGTGGGGTGCGGATGGGCGGCACAAGTAATACGCATTGTTCAGACAAGTATAAATCACAATAATTGTCGTAGGAATTAAAAGGTCTGAGTTTGTGAGAATGGACGGAGGAATAGCAGGCAGTGGATGAGGGGCAAGTCCTGTGTTTACCCTGAAACTGAGTGCAGTGAACTATAGTGTCCTCACCGAGGAAGTCAGTCAAAATGCAGTACGGCATCACACTTTGCTGGGGCCCATTACTGGCACCTCGTGGAGTTTTAGAAAGATGGATTGGTGTAGACCGATGGGGTTGTGAAAATCCGTTGTCCGGCGGTGGTTTGGGTTTCTGTCGAAGTCGGTTGAGGAGCATCATATATCAGACTCCCTAAGATGCTCTGCTCGGCGTCGGGGCGTGGCTGAGATGACGAGCGGAGTTCAGGAGGAAGGATATTTACTAGGCTCGATTCCCCCTTTAAATGGCAACAGAAGAGGCCCGCAAATTTGGATGGGGATATCTCTGTGAGGAGTAGAAGTGCACGTGAAAGAGGAGAAAGCCCTCCATCATCCTGATCACTAGAACAGCAATCTGCATCGCCAGACGTAGCTGAACGTGCTATTCGAATTGTATTAACAGCAAAGGTCGGCAATGCCTCCGGCTGGTCAGCTAAAATTTAGAAAAAACTTATAAGCATGATCTGAAAAATCCCGATCTTTGCGGGGCCAATGAACCATGAGCCTCTGGGAGACTCCATTAATGAGTGCACGAACTCTATCGATAGAGTACACATGACCTGACGAAACATGGTCCGAAGATTAGTCATATCGAATCACACAAAGAGCTCTAGGGATTTCCAAATATTCTGTGCAGAAAGTCTTTTAATCCACTTGCCAGATCAGCCCGCAGAAAGTTGCCTCAAGTAACGTGCCGACACCTCCAGAATGAAAAACACGCTAACGAGAAAAGGTGTTAGTGGTGCTGCTACACTTATTCAAAACGGATAGCGACCTTTTCGTTGTAGTCTAATGTGTTTTGCTTAAATAGAAAAAGCAGCCACACCACAGGATTGGATCTTTGGTTCCTTTTACAGCGTGGAAACGGGTTTCTTTACTAGCGGAGTCAGGTAAACAGAAGCAGCATCGCAACATTTAACGGGTTACCTAGGCATGGCAGACTTCGTTAGCAAGGGCGTAGGTGTGTGGATGGACGAAAACAGGGCCAGAAGTGCGCACAACAAAAATTCCAGACAAAATAACGTGGAGTCCCGTTGGTGTTTTTGAGAAAAAAAAACGACTAACTCTCTAATTGACGTTTCGGTCTAGCACTGAAACGCAAGGAAATACCCTGAATGCATCATAATTCGGAACACCACCTCCTGAAAAAATTCGGTGTGTCCTATTGTCTTGGAGGAACAATAGTGAAACACGCTACTTTAGTACCGACTGGCTAGTCCGCAGCGTATTTTACTAGCTTCACTTTTCTTGGTGCTTTAAGCGCACTGGGCATTAATCATTGTTAAGTACCTCCAAGAGTCGATTACGTGATTTTAATTACAAAAATAGAACCGACAGCTATTACCGGTATACCAGTGTACTTGGAAAGGATCACCCATTTCGCTTGCACGGAGCCCGTAAAGCAGTCGCCTTAGCGCTTAGCAAAAGACTGAAATCTAAGCAAAGTTTAATATAAAAAAAAGTACCTAGCTGACCTAGCTCTCCTTTCCTACATTAAAGCTATAAAGAAATCAGGAAATGTTAAAGTAAGATGGTCAGCGGTTCTCTGCTTTATGCTGCGAATGTGCACAATACACCATGGTCGATTCCGACCTTGTTCAAATAAATCAGACAGTGAATATGTTCTGTGTCCTATGAACAAAATTCATGTCTGTATTGACAAAAACAGTAATTTGCGATACTTCGCCTTGAGGACGCGAATATCTGTCAGGCGAACTTGAACAGAGATAGGGTAGAGGGAAAGTACCATGATTCTCGACATGTACCCTATTGGTCGCACGTTACGGCATTATTCATATGCAGACCAGAAGGATATAACGAGCCATCTGAAATACCAAGGACACTTCACAATTTCCTGAAAGTACACACGTTAGCCTTCTCTAACTACCGTTTTTCCTACCTTTCAACGCCTGAAAAACAGGAAACGAGACACTTTGCAAGGACAAGAGCGCATCGTTTAAACTGCGCGTTTCCCATTGGCCCGTGTGGTGCGCTCGTGCACGCGCACTTAGACGAAACGCCAGCACGTCCGTTAGCAAGTGCCCTGATTGCAGGACACACAAGGCGTGCCATTCAAAGCACCCCAACGGCGGTATTAGGTGCTAGCAGAAGCCAGCTGCCGAAATGCACGGTGATGATGCAAGCATGTGCCTAATAGTGCAAACGGATGTTAAGGGTGCCATGGGGCCCCTTGCTATCGTCAAGGTATTTTCACCTAAAGAACCGACTGCCACCATCCAGAAAAACACAAATCACGCTTGCCACCGAACGTGGAAGCATTAAAGTGGCTGTTATACAGAGAATGGCTTCAAATTTATAACGCAGAAACAGGTAAAGTAATGGTTAGCGGCTGATATGTCTAGTCGATAAAGTACCGCTTAATTTTGATACCACTGACGACTGAGTTTGTCCAAAATTCATGTGAGTAGGCACAGTTTGGCTAAGTACTTTTAGATTCGCTGTCCATTACCTGGATACTGTGAACGGATTTGTGAAAGCTTAGGACACCCGTTCGACTCCCACGATGAACAAAAAGAGTTCACTAATCATTGGTTGATTACGAGACGAAACGACCCATGTAACGAAGTTAGTCGATAAAGTCGGGAAATCTGATTTCCATTAGTTCCCAATTTGAGTGTGATCTACCGTCTTGAGGGGAGACTCCGTTTACACAGCACTGAAATAACTACAACGCACTGAAGGAGACTAAATCTAAATTGAGGATATTATTGGAGAAAAGATTTTTAGCTGCGATAACCTTGAACAAGATTTAATTCCCTTGGAAAGTTCGAAGAAAACTAGGCCACTGGGTCACATGCGAGAGAAAGACAACGCGACTAAAAATACACTTGCGCCATGGCCCAGTTTAGGGATACACGAGCGAGTCCATTATCAAGAACGGCGAGTCAACCTCGTATTTTAGTACTAGCGTCGACGCTAGGTGATTCACTCGGCGCTTGAATTAAATTAGGAATTAAGGTACACGACCAATTAGGATAGCCTCAAGGGGGGATGAGAAGCGTTCTAGCCAGAATATTCGGGTACTAATATTAGAAAAACGCAAACGACAACAAACTAAGTGAAAATTAGGGCATACGAAACCACCGGCTTGAGACGAAGCTGTTTCATACAAGAGGTTTTAACAGAAGTGCACTACGCCATCGAATGGGAACTACTAGGCTTAGCCGCAATTAGTGTAACACTGCGAATCTGCCTTTGGCGTCGGCCTTGTGCGCTCGGATCCACGTGACTAAGCTTAGAGGCAAAGTAAACACCTCGTCCAGGTGAATCTGCCATTCGGCGTAAACAGTTTCATCTCTTCAACCCACTTCGCGACGCATTCCCCGACAGTCACTTGCGGAGATTTTCGAATAGGGACGCATTCCTACAACTACCATCCTTCCTGAAGTACTTTTAGTTTTTAAGTTTGTGATAGGCGTGTGATGGTGAGGCCTTATCACTCACAATTATCGACGACAGGAAAACGCCCTTCTTCAAAAGTACGGCAGGCACCAAATCTGTGGATTGCCTGTCATTATGGCAAAGGGTTTCGCAATAGAAAAAAAGGTTATGCGAACTCGATAGAGGAATTTCGGAAAATTACCAGTTAGAAGAACAGCCTTTCTTAGCATTGCGAATTCTTCCGATGACAGGTTTTGTTCCCGAATTCCATTTAAACAATGAACCACCTGGTTAGCGAATTTCCTCGTCGGCACTAGTTGTTGGACGTCGGATGAGAGCGCCAACCATGGCAGAATTGGTTCGCCAACTGACAAGTGCTCGGCCGCGTGCGGCGACTCCACCAAGACCACATCTAATGCATGTTCTGCCATCGAAAGGATTAGGAGCCGGTGCCAAACGGAGCGAAAAGCCAATGTCCACGAAACAGGAAGCAGTTTGTTGGATTGTGCAAATTCAGCAGCTTGTCGCAGCCACTCCGACACTCTAGCATGCACGGGACGGGCTGTTTTTTTGGCCAACTGGACTGCTTCGATGGTTTGTGCTGTTGTAGTTTTTCGTGTCCTAACGGAACAACCCGTCAGATCCAATGGCTCATCTAAGCCCGAGTCGGTGGAAGTAGACGAGAGACCCGGTGACAGGTCTAGGCATGGGGAAGAAATGAGGGCAGAAAGGATTGAATGGGCTGAGGTAGACGAGTTGGGGAAAGTGGAAGCCCTAACAGCATTTACTGCGACGCATTCGTCTATAGCACGACCAATCTTGGGCCTAAAAGACATTGGGACCGTGGCTGGCCCACTTCTGCCTCGCAGAGTGGCAGGAATTCGGTCGCCCCTCGAGGCTGAATATCCACCGAAACTGAATCGTCGCAGGCCCGTGAATTCCAACATGCTACGGCTTTGCTCCGGTTCCTCAAACCTGTGCTTCTTGGCCTCTGATATCGACGTGGTATTGGTCGACGCAAACGGCTGCTTAAGACGCACGGGGGGGATTTTCGAGTCGGAGGAAATGAGCAAATTGTAGAGGAGTCCATTGTTCCGAGATGGCGGATTTTGTTGGACTGAAGGAGCTGGAGGATTTGCGGGAGATAAGCCGTTAGATGAGGAGCGTGAAAGAGCACTGCTGTCGGTCATCGGATGAAGGGGGGAGGAGGATGCCGTGGACGCAATTTCTCGAGGACTGTCGTCCATATCACGAGTCATTAGGGAGCGGAGAATGTGACCATCGAGCGAATTAGCTCGGTCGCGAGGTAGTTGATGCAAAGGGTTGAGAGGAAGGGGGGTCTTTGTGAAAAAAACAGGACTCGGGGAAGTTGGAAGAAGGTGTGGCGGTGCGTTAGCGCCAGTACGGTCGACTTGGTCGCGGTTTGCTAAACTTGCCGCCAAGTTTGTATCCTGGTCGTTTCCCAGATCCTCGGTGACTCTAAAGAGACCCAAGCATAGTCATTACCCGGTCTTCTTGTTTGCCTCTTTATTAGCTAATAGAATCTATTCCTAAACTTGGAAATTTGAACGTATCCAGGCGGGTAAGCCGGTAAAAATTTGGCATGGAATCAAATAATTGCCACGCAAAACTATGACGAATTTTGGCGTACTGTTGTAAAGTGCATTCGTGTAGATTGGTTCGAAATGGGATCAATTCAATTCCAGAGAAAAGTTTTTCAGGGATGAATCAGGCCCAAGCGAGCATTCTGATATCAGTGACCAAGCAATTTCGATAAGCTCTGCTCAAAACCTAGGAAAGGTAAGCTAAAGAGGTTGGCTTTCCTTTCCAGGTTGACCAAAAAGCCCACACATGAGCATCGTGCATATTTATAGACAACCACGGCACACCACATGAACCAATGTGGATGTGCGGTGATTTTGTCAAGTGAATTCTGACAAATCTAGAAGAAACGCCTCTCACACATCCCACCATTCAAGTGGAGTTTATTGACAAACAAACCATTCTGTACTTCTGACTAGTTTGCATACTATTAAACCCTAAGAATTTATGCAGCGAAAGGGTCCTGTGTTCACCACCTTATAAACCGAAATATAACAAATTAAAATGTGCTATTTTGACCAACGTGATCACCACCTTCACTGCAATACTACAATCGCCAAACTTTCGACGTATTGCGCTTTGCAACAAACAGGAAAATTTGTCATGCAACTGAAATCATTAAAGCTGTGAGGTATAATTTATGTACATGTGCACAATGCCATACAAGGGCCTTGTGCCTAAAGTAAAAATGCGTTTTTATTTCACAACGATTTTCTCCGAGTGCACTGTGTTTCAGAGCAAATAAGCTTGTTAGAGATGGTAGAAGCGATAATGGTGCCGAGAGAACCAATCCTATCTACTTGAGCTAACGACAAGGGGTACAGGTTGGCAAGTGGCAGCGGACTGAATGAATATTAACAGGTATGAGGCAATACCGTAAAAAATTAACTAGGAAAAGATCAAACATTTAAAACCGAACTTCGAACGCACTTCTTAAAGTACATTGTGCCTTTGGGCGAGGATGAAAGTAATCCCTTTCTGACTCCACCGGTACAGCCCAACCGCCGCCTTAGTGTCTGAACCACTCGCGACGGATGTCGAGAGCACGAGATGTGCAGCAGGGCTATGTGTCGCCCACGTCCGCTTCGCTTTCTCTAGGTCATTCAGTGCGTGCGTCGTGCGTGCGTGCGCACGTATGTCCCACGTGTCGACTACGCACGCACGCACTTCAAGCTCGCTAGCAGGCACGCCTGACGTTTGGGTGGCTCGCGTGCGTGTGCTCTGCCTATTGGCTCTTGTGACCAGCAGCCAACCAGGCATCGAAGTCAAGCCGAGGTGTGTAACGCATTAACGTAACCTTGACCTGCATGTCAGATACACACGCTCGTCTGCGTATGTAAACGGCCAAATTTTGTCGGTCCGAACATATGAATATTGGGATTTCGAACTGTAAAATGGTGCAAACAATGGTAACAGGAAGAAGTTGGCCCAGAATACGTCTGGTGTTAGGTCCCCCAAGGCATACTAATTGTGTTCCTTCCATTTAAATCTGTGGTGCTGAAATGGGATATATTAATGGATAAAATTGTGTTGACTGGTGACAAGCCTGTGGCGATTAGCGAGCGAACATTGTTGATCACGGATCCAATCGTCGTCTTGAGTGCACCCCACGTCACGGTGTTTGTTCAGGGAGCAACGTCTCGCTTTTCTATAAAAAAAAATGACGTCTTAGCACGCTATAGCCGCACACCCTGTACAACCACGCCCTCAGTGTAAGAAAATCGGTTGAACTAGACGTCACCTACGGCCTCCTCTCTCTTGATGTAGCCTTGTCAGGGCCCTCGCTTGGGACTTCTACAAACGCCCCTGAAAACTTAGGTTAGCACAGTAAAACTTTGAACAGTTATAAGTATGGCTTATTGTGCATGGGACATAAAGTAAACAAATTTTACGCCAAATAAGCATTAAAATAACCCGAGTGTAGAATGATTCACGAGTAGACCACTAAACAGTAAACAACCACTCTCCTTCTCGTTAAAAGAGGATTGTATAAACTCATAGGAGACAGTAACTATGGTTTGTAAAGCAGACAAGATGTGCCATGGGCAGTAAGTTAACATGCGTCCATAGTGGAAAGGGTGTTTTGGTGAATTGTGAAGTCCTATCACCCACGTGGCCAACCACCCGAAGTAGGCCATCTAGTAAGACATGTGAATGTTCAACTTTTGGCAGGTTGAGACAGCTCCCCATGCGTCAAATATTCTGTACAGTAGTCCACGCCGTCTTTGTATGGTATCAGCGCTGCGTCGCCAATACGACTAAAATACCTCAGTTTCCGTGTTCATCATCCATGCTTCTTAGTCTCTGTTGTCGGCACATCTGCTGCTCTGGTGGGGTGCCATAATCTCGTTGATCGGACTTCGTAGGTCGCAAAATAAGTTGATTCAGTCAAGTTGCCGACTCTGGAGTGTGAATTTCATGTTGTGATTTGTCACAAGTGAGTTGAAGAACTGAAAACAATACTTCAATAGAAACAGCGTCGGTTTAATGAAGATAGCCCACCAATGGACAAATTACCTTGCTTTGCTTTTTGTACCTCGACGCACGAGCTAGACAGTTTATGATCGACCCTGGTATCTTAAGCTCGAATGCGAAAAGCCAAACCAACATGCCTTTGGATCGATTCTAGGTTCATTACCAGACGTGCGTGGTGAATAAATGTAAGATTAAAATTATGATGGTGCGTGGCTATTGCCTGGTTTGTGCTTGGATAAGCGATGTTATTTAAACCTTTAGCCTTCTATGCGGGCTGCCATGTTAGTGTACTTAATAGCTGAGGGCTACGCCAATACAATAGCAACCTCCACTCTAGTTCCAAAATGCGGAAACCCGCATTAATGTTTACGCGTTGCAACTTGTACTTTTGATACTAGTGGCTCAGGTTGTGGAAAAAAATATCACTCTGCACATATCACAAAGAAGCAAAAAATACGCGGCAAATTTTGGCTACACGAAAGAACGTCTGCACTCGAGTCACGTGGTAGATCACCAGCGTATCCAGCAACGAGTTCAGTTATTCACAAAGGCTGAAGTTTGAAAGTCAAGACCCGAGGGAGCCCCGAAATCCCTTGAAGTTGCAGAATTTCATAGACGGATTTACATTTCCGATTGGAGTCAAATTACAGCACCATTTCTTTTTACAAAAATTGTGGTAAATACAATACTTTCTTCAATATTTTCTTCCTAGTCTGGTAGGCCGTCTTTGGGTAATGTCCCTGATCTAAAACGCCTAATTTTCGTTCAAAAATTACCAATAAATTCTGTGTATTGACGGGCCGAGGTGAGAGCTTTGTGTCTGTTTTGTCGTATTGGCGTTAAAAATAATCAGGTTGATGAAAATGAGGCCTCAAATTATTCAATTAATATTCATAGTTTTTAAATTGACGACTAATCTGTTGGAAGCGATGAATCTAAACATGACGCCCAACGGAAACCTTATCTCGATTAAAAAGCGACGATTTTCGATTTCACATAAAAACCGAATGCATGGAAACGCTGATGAGAATTTTTGATGGATTCGATAAAGCATTTCAAACTTTGAGAGGTTGGACAAACAGGCACCAGCAAGAATATAAACTTGTTAGGCATCACAATTGAGACAAAAAATTGTGACTTGACTACGGGCTGCTTCCGCCTGAAAGCAAAGTTTCGGCTGTACTAGCGTGCGCTTAGACCTTAAGATTACTGTCATTCTATTTTGGAACTTTCAGTAATCTATTAACAATCCAAGAGAATTCATATTTGACATTCATTCGCTACATTAAACTCATTCCTTCTCTCTCATTTCTGTTTCTTATCACGCGTTAGAGGCATGTAATTGTTATGCTAAATGCACTTTTTACCTGGGCCTAAGTGATACACATGTGACCATTAATTGAAATCTACATAAAAACCTTTTATCCTCGTACTGCCCACAGCCTCACTTAAAGCACCGCCACCTTACTACAATGGTTAAATGCTTCCGTGAAGAGTTTCGTTAAAGCGGGACTCAAGGGTGGCATTTGTGCACTAGTCTAGTGACCTATGGGGTCTTTTATTCCCTTGGGTAAGTGGTTAAGCAAGCTCAAATTACACGTTTAAATGTTTTAATGGTTCAGCAATGGGCCATTGTGAATTGGTAATTGAAGTCAAGTATCTTCAAGATAATCAAAAGCCTAATTAAATTAATCCCGTTTTGTAGTCTTCCAAAAACTCATGCTCAAGTGTAAACTTGCTGATTTCGTTAGTATCATAAATTTGTGGTTAGGTTATCCGGTTCGGCATGCAATGACAAGCGGAACGTCAAGAGTAAGACCGCAATTAGCATTGGTGTGGAGGTGGTAGGGGGGTGGCGCGACATAAGTGAATATTTAGTGGAAGTCTTAAAACATCGATTTAGTTTAAACAGCCTAGTGTCGTCCACGCCTCGTCGCAAGGGCAGGTTTGATCGATGGGCCTTCGTCTCCCCTGTGGTCGTGCGTTCAATCGGGACCATAAATCTACCCATGCAAAGCAGGGACGACAATCGCCTCAGTTCGCCTGTGATTTTTCGAGAGCCTTAATGTTGACCTCGCAGTTAACGTGAAAAAAAACAATATTTGTCAAATAATTAAACGAAAAAATATGATCCCCAATTGCCGAAATCAAGCGCGGCGCTTTCAGGATGGACATTAGGTCTATGTAGGTAAGGCATCGCGCAACACTGCACGTCAGGTTGGCACTTGGATTAAACCAGAAAACTACTCGATTGGGAATCAACTCACATTTAGTCATAACAACCCTCGATTTCAATCACGAAACGAGGAGCCTTTAATCCATGCTTCCCTGGTGTTTAAAGCACTTGTTATCGAAACCATGACCACTAACCACGCAATGCAACCCAATTAAAAGGAGTAACCTTGTAAATGACCTTGATAGTGCACAACGTGTTATGCCTTTTATGTACTGTCAAGAACATCCCAAGTTCCGACTGACGCATATCACAAAATCTAACTAGGCACTAGCAATTTCTAAAACGATCATACGTCAATTTACTCAAGAGGTTTTCGACCTAGGACTTTACAATACACATCATTAACCTACTCCGTTGTATTGCGCTTACGGTCGCAGCAACCTAAAATCAGACAAAGGTCAGTCTTTAATACCTCCGCATACCTTCCCTGAGTCAATAGCTAGTTTTCAGTAACCCAAACAAATATACCGGTATCAAGCTCATTGTATCAGCACTTGGACAAAATCAGTAGAGAAACGTTATTCCCTCGTAATCTGCCTGGATTTACAAGCGGCAATGAATCCGTTACACATTGAACGCTTTCAATGAAACATAAGGAGACGCCATCCGACACCCAAAAATCATGCTGCGTAGACTGATATCAAGGTTAATTATCTTTGTAAAATAACAGTTCAGAGACGAGTAAAGTAACAGGTTAATTAGCCAACAGAAAGGAATAAAGGTCTGAAAACAAAAATTATTAAGGTTTTATACCTTTGCCGAAGAGGCTAGTAAAGCAAGTGTGTCAATCATAGCTTCCTATTTAGAGATCATGGCCCAGCCAGTATGTAAACTTTACTATTAGAATTCGCATTCTGTTTGGGGAGTGAGCTGTACTGGAGTCATAGCAATATTTCTACACTCTATTCAGGGCAGTGACCTACTCTGCTCAGTAACCTTGACGTATTAACTTGTAAATATCACCGCCTAAGTTGAGGTCACGCTCGACTGCCGTCGCCATTGCGAGGAAGGTTGGATGACTCATCACTGTTTGACCTTGAAACCCCTGTGGCAGGGTTAATCGTTTGGTGGCAGGGCACCTAGACCTGTCTTTAAAAAAATTGGTGGAGGGCTTTCTGTCTGTCCGATTTCGGGTCTGATTCTTAATTAAAAAAGGCATCACCAAAATTCACGTTCAGTGAATTTTCGAATTAACTATTGCGAAAGTCCGTTTTCGAATTGAAAAGCATTTAAAGGCGACGCGAAAGGGGCAAATGAACTGCTTAATGGCCCATGGTAACACGTATCATTTGTGCAATTTCCAAAATTTACACACTAATCGCCCGGGATCTAGCACCTTCCTCTCGATTCGCGTGACATTCCAAAACTTGGTGGTATTGCAGGGCATCTTCAGTTGGAGTAGCATAAAGTTAGGGCTGAGTATCAAGAGTAATTCTCCTGCATGACAAATCAGCATCATATCTAAATTGCCTGCAAATACCAAGTTAATTCGCCAAGGCCCTGAATTAATGCATAAGTAGTACAAATGCCCATAGTCCTGGCAAACATGACGTTTGCATCACTAATCACACAAACTGTTGACTTAATTCATGTTACTAAAAACTGTTGCATTTATAACTGAAAATCCAAATTAGCCACTTTTTTTCCCATAAACTGCACTCTTCATAAACGATTTTGCGCTTGACTTAACCGCTTCTGTAAATTTTGACGCCAACGAAGTGGACTTTTTACAGGTGCCATTTTAACCTAGAAAGTCAATTTCGTTTTCCTGAATACAGCATTGTAGTGTTGAGGCAAATGAGAAATGTGAAGGAGCGAGATTGGAGACTTAATAGTGGTGCAAAACACCGGCCAACAATGTCAGCTTAAAACCGACATAGTGGCTCTTGGTTGATGAGTTGGGCCATTCTTTGCAAATTTTTTACATATATTATGATCCAAACAGGCTTTGCGGGTATTCGGAAAGGATTTTTCGTAAAGATAGAATAAAATGAGCTTAAAACCGAATAAAGGGTTTCATCATTTCCTTAAGGAAACAGTGAGTAAAATCTGCTTAGTCCTCACTGCATTTTTTTTAGCATCTTAGCCAAGCTTAATGAAACAATCGCATGCACCTTCTCTGCTGTTGTAAGCAATGTTAGGAGTAAAATCGTTTTTTAGAAAAAAAGTTCAATAAAACGAGTGTCTTTTAGAGTCTACAACATTTGATTCTACTTTTTAGACAGGAAACTGTTACAGATTAAAGCACACGATTAACGAGTTTAGTCCTTTTTCTGCCAAATTCTGCAGTTTAATTGAAGCCACTTTGTTGACGTTTTACCTTAATTTCGGATTGTCAGTCACAAAGCGTCAATGCTTCAAGGGCAAGATCTTTTTCAAAAATTAAGCAACGTTACATTTCTCATTCGTGAAATTACAATTTGTTTCAGTGACTAAAATCTCTAGTTGCAAAGTCCCATTGAGTAAACAAAACTGGGAAATTTCAAAGTAGCTCTGATTTGAGCACCTTCACTTTAGCTGTGCCATTTTATCATCCACCGAAGATTGGCGTAGCGGAATAACAAGGCAACCAGGCACAGCTCACTGCGCCATCAATTGGAGGATCGGTAATTAAAAAGCACTTTCGCTTTGGGCAGTGACGCATCGGTCGGTGACCTCTAAGGGGTCGTCGCGTGCGCGGTTAACATTCATACACGCACACACACACACACTGACCTCGGTGCCTGTGCTGCCGAGCCAAATGATGTGATGCTGTTTGGTGCACAGGGAAGCGTGCCTTGTGACAGCATCCCTGGTCGAAAACCTCTGACTGCGGGTTGATGCTTTATTGTCGTGAAAAATCATACCCAACCAAGTCATTATACTACGTTGAAGCCCCAGTCTGTGTGGCTTACTCGAACTCGGCTAAAGACGGTATTAAAACCCCAATTTAACAGGTGCAAACGGCCAAAATCAGGTGTCGATGGATTAAAGTAATAGGTTTTACTTTGAAGGGGTATCGACCTTTCCTAGCCTACTGAAATGATAGCAATCAAGAAATACATCTGCAAAATTGATGCCTTTTCTAAGACCCCATTGGAAAACAATGGACTGCCATCACACTAAAATCCAAATCGACGTAAGACTGAATCAAGCTGCATCGTGAGATAGTAAACATACTAATAGGCAATAGTTTTTTTTTCGGAGCAATTGATACGCATCTTGTGAAACATGCTTACTTTATCCGATTTGGCGTAAGCTGAATTACTGGTGATTAGTACCTTATTCTGTTACCCTGAATGCATAAAATCACAAAACTAGGAAACTCCTAAAAGCTAATTTTTTTCTAAATAGTTTCTTACATTAGCAAATTATTGCTGGTTGCCACAGGCCTCGAAGGTTTTACTTTGAGGTTTTTAGCCATCCCCACACTTATTTCAAATTCATGCGTGTGCATAGATTCCATTACACTCGTGTTTGCACTAACAAAACTTCATCAAGGGCACCAGAGGTGTAGGTGCAAAGGATTTTGCTGTCATTCTGTTGACAAAAAAATTTGGCTGCTCTTGAAATGAATCAACCTTGCTTAAACATAAAAGAGGGCTCCTTTTTACCCCACAGTTTACGCATGAATCAGGGGTAATTTGAAAAAGAACACTGTGGGGTGATCGTTGGGGACTGATAATCCGATTCCAGTTAGATTCTGGGGGGAAATATCGTGATATTTCTGCCTGCAATTCTAACCGTTGGATAATTTACCTTGTCGCCTAAATCTGGACCATATATCCAATGATACATTTTCAATTTTTTTCCATGATTCATGTGAAAGCGTGTAATTACTGCTTTGATTTTTGCACTTTTCAAGTCATTTATGGTGTGTTTAAACTGAACTCGCATGGTCAAACCCTAATGACTGCAAAAATGCCTTCCGTTAGGAACTAGCCATTGGTACCCTCCCTGAATGAGCGCAACTCATCCCTTCAAATGACCCACAAAATACCTGATTTGTTACCATCATTGACCTTCTCACCTGGTTCTCCAATTCCATTAACGTGTTCAGTTTCTCAGCCTGCCCCTATGGAGTCAGTGTAGCTTTTCTTTTTTTAATGATGAAGACTTAAATCCGATGCACCAAGATTAATCAAGTATGACTTCAGAGCCTTTCACTTAAAAGTGCACATAAAAAACCTTTAAAGTGAGCTATTGATCAGATTGAAATGCCGCATTATAATAGCCTGTACTTTCAGTTTTGTGTGATTGAGCTGGATCGACATCAAATTCCCTGAGCAAAAGGTGTCAGTCTCATTTGGGGGCTTTTAAGTTGTAAAATGTAATTCTTTTGATTGTTTCCACCACTTACCTTCTGTTAGCCCCTCGCGATTGGCAACTATTTTATTCACGATTTCCCCAATTTCATACAATTGTTTTAACTATTTCCCTTCAATGGTCACACATTATTTTTCGCACCAATAGCTAGTACAAGTGCTAATCCATGAGGTCAAGATCACAAAAGTGGTAGATAAGCTATTCATTCTAACATGTTACTCAGCCTTTGGATGAGATTTAGACCTCCTAGCCCGAGGCCTTGTCTTTGTTGTGAGTCAGGTATCAGAAATGGGATTTGAGTACTTTCTCAATGAGTGCGTGGTCTTGGTTACGGGAGGTACGTAACCCTTCACTAATATTAAAAGAAGGTTCTTGTGAGTTTATTAGGATGCTAGCCACAGCGGACCTCTGCCCGTATACGGAGACCGTAGATAATTTCCTGGTTTTGTGAGTTGACGCAGCATGTAAGTTTTAATAAAGTTACTGGAGAAATAACTGAAGATCTGGCGTAAAAGCAAACCCCTCAAATTAGTCTGGAAGTAACAGGGAATCAGACATTCTTTGAAGATTCCCGCATTGCTTCATTTTTCCGGCCGGTTCCCAAACTGCTCAAGAATGTTACCAACAGGTCTTGAGGGAATCGCTCTTAAGTTTGGTTAATTGACTGCGAGGCACTGATCCCCGTTCAATGAAACCTGATCATAAATCACTTTATACACCTTTTCCTTGCACACGGAAACACAAACTAGCCCCTTTTAGTGGGCGATGAAAGGGCATTCCGTGGGTGGACGCTTGCATTAGCACACCTTCACGCCAAGGTCTATAACCAATTCCTCGAAGCACCACTGACTTCTTGCAAATAAGTCAAACTCTTCCGCGTATATGGTCGATAGGGTGTCATCGAAGCGTAGGATAATAGAACGGTCGTCCTACCCGATGATGCCTACTTTGATTTCCATCCGAACTACATTCCCATGGACAGGATACAACGCAGAATGATGCGAACACAAAGGTTAAAACAGTTATTCAAATGTTAACTTACTAATCTGTAATAGGGACGGCTACTAATGCTTCACCATTAACTGCATGCGAAAGTGACTTGGGTAACTTGTTGCTTTAATTTGGTAAGGATTTGAACAGCATTACTGAGACCGTTGGATGAGCACTAAAGTTCTTTTGAAAAACGAGAAGAAACTATTGAACGCGGCACCGTTTCGAGTCAATAAAAAATTGTGAAAATTTAAGGTACTATTTAAATAGCCAGTGTCTCTTTTGATTTACCACAAAAACGTGAATTTTGACATCACGTCTGTGTTAGTTACATAGAACTTGTCGTAAATACTCGTGAGAATTTCAGGTGAATGTCAATTAATCAGCTACGACTCTCAAGTCAGTCGGTGCTGCTGAATTTACATTTCATTAGGGCATCATGATAAAACGCGCACACATCTAACCGGTGTAGCTTCGTTCAATGGATGACTCGCGTTTAATGACTGCGTGCACACACCCTGCGCGAATGCCCGGAGGTCAAAGTATGTGTGTACGCACAACCCCGGTAGCAGGTGCATCCGAGGAAGGCAATTGTGGAATCATTCATCCTGCCAGAATCTAGTAAACGAGTTACGAAGCATGCTGCATAATTTCGTAAGCTTTGCCAGATGTTAAAATAGGTTGAATCAAGTCGCGAAGTAGATGACGTTTGGGTTTTTTAGAGGAGAACATACCAATAAGTGGCTGCTCATTAATGAAGTATAGAGTACAATACTGCCAGCGATCAGGTACCAAAAACGTCTTAAACGCGTTTACGTGGTGCCATATCCCGACTGTGGCACGACACGATGCTCGGTTCCCAGTAAAGAGAAAGAAAACAGAAGTTGGCCGACCTGAAATTACTTGTCAAACATAATGCCTTACACTGAACTTTCTGAGTACCCCATAGTAAATTGCCGATCACTATTCGAACACTGTCGATAGATGAATGAACAATTTAATCCTTTAAGACGCCAATATGGAATTCCATCACAAAACCTGATGATTTTACCATTTTATAACTGGGAAGAACGGTGGTACTGAAAAGAGACTTCGGCAACTGGTTACTTTTTCGAGACTTTTAATTAGTCAAAAAAGAAAATGAAGGAATTAACAGGTTGAAGACGTACGATGAAGGTGTGCGTGTAATCCTTGCAATGTGAACATATAGTTGTTAAATTCTGGTGAAAATACTATCTTTCCTTAATCAATCAAATTTAAAGGGAAGTTTGATGTCTGCTTAAAATCATTTGCAAATTAGTACCTGGCAGTTTCATCCAAAGCATTCACTAGAAAATAAGTGATTAGAAGAAACTTTCCTGTCTCTCATATAAATTAACTCCACTATGGCCAAAATAGTTTGTAGTGTTGCGTGAAACTAGTGACAAAGCTGGTTAACGTGTTAGCTACCAAATACCGTCATACTTTTATCGTTAATGGAACATATACCCTTTTCAAAGCCACAGATGCTAAAAAACACACATTTTTTATTATGCCAACACACTTGATTTAAAATTTACCATATGTACAATGGCTGTATTAAACGGGATAGTATCATGATATGAATCCTTGGGTACCTTATGCTCATACAAATTCGTCAATATTTTTTTGATTAAAGAACTCTATGTATCTGTGTGATTCCTTATTTAACTCCATGAAAGGCGCTTTTAATGAAAACACTCCAAGTGGTTCAGGGACAGCAGGACAACTGAATGATGCAGCGTGGTATGGGTGGAAGAGGAAGGATAGATTTAAAAAATGACATAAATTCAAAAATCACATGGCTGAAGGTCTTTTAGTTTTAGTGCCTTCTCACGGGCAAATTTAACGTGCACATGGAAACTGCAGGCAGCATTCTAGGCGATTTGATAAGCAGCTGTGCCGCCATCAGAAAGTACAACGTGTCACAATCCTTTGACTAAATATACTCCGAAGTTTTAAGATTTTCCCTAGTCTACGGAGACTGTGGTGGATGTCGTCGTTCGGACGGCGTAATTTTGAAAAGTTTACCCCATAAGCGAAGCGTAACGGCCTATTTTTATGAGGCCTTTGAGATGGCTAATGCATGCCAGAATGGTTTCAAAGTACAGTGCCAACGAACAAGCTGTCGAGATACAAAGTACTGGGACATATTGCTTCCTCCGTGACCACACCCAAGCACAATAAACTTTTAAAATACTCGAAAGACAGGAAGCCATAATATAAGAAAATTTGACGTTCATCCAAACTAAGTCCGTTGCCTCTTCCACTACATTCTACGCATAAATTTAGCCCAGGAAGTTATAGTTAAAAGACAGAGACTAAGACACCTCATTATATTTGCAAATGCTTCTGTCAGGACATATTGTAAAACCTACGGGTAACTTGGTGCGAAGAGCTAGTGGATATTTTAACTTAGACATTAATGCTTAGTTAGCGGACTTTTAAAACCGATGAACAAATTATTACATCAGTCACGTCTTTAAGCAACATATATTTACAACATTTGCTTTCAAACGTTCGACCTTTGACCCAGTTTAGCAGCTGTTAGTAGTTGCTCTTGGTTACGAGCCAGGACTATTAACCATAGTAGTCCAGATTAAAAATAACATGAAAACGAAGCGTCCACCAAACAGGCCATGACGATAAACATATCGGCAATTGTACTTTAGATATATTAAGGTCATGTAAAATCTTTATTTTGCCAGGTTTTTTTGTCTACAACTTCATTTAGTCCCAAAGATGGACCAACAAAAATCGTTACGTAATGGCTTCGTGAAATACACTCAAAAGCACGGGTAAAACTAAAACTAAGACTGTCACGGAATTATAGTGCAATTAATGCGAAACCATATGCTGATCATTCCTGGAGTTCATAATTTGC
The DNA here is from genome assembly GCA_900604375.1 of Mesocestoides corti. Lineage (NCBI taxonomy): Eukaryota > Metazoa > Platyhelminthes > Cestoda > Cyclophyllidea > Mesocestoididae > Mesocestoides > Mesocestoides corti. The sequence continues at coordinate 142,235 of UXSR01005200.1, forward strand.
GATTCCAAGAGCAACTATGCGATGAACTACCAAGAAAAATAATACAAAGCTTATCGAATGTGTTCCCTAGAAGGACTAAGACTTAATGAAATTCTTACTGTTAGCATATATGACAAATGCTCGAAGAATGAACTTTTCACTAATGTCATTATTCGAGAAGTAATTTAAAAAAAACCAGTGGCGTATGTGATGAATCAGGATGCTTACGTCAGTTAAAATGGAACGGGTCATCAGAAGTGGTTCCAAAATGAAATTACTCCTTGCCTGTTCCCAGGTCGGATATTTTCCTTTGCGCGAGAATAACAAGCAGGTACTTTCTTAAATTTTTTATTAAGGTGTCCAAAAATATGATTTATTTTACAAAATATGCATAATCTGAAGCACTGATCCGGTCACTAAGACTATCCCAGGATGGAGAAAGTCATTCCCAATGAATCGGGGACAGTTGTTTATATTCCTGACTTTTTAACGATCAATATTAATTCAGAGCCCCAAGTAAGATATGCAATAATTTTTTTGAAAATATGTGCGAATCTGAAAATCTGGAGCCTTACACGACAACAGACCTTTGGTACGGTTACGGTGAGAACAAAATATTTTTCCAACCTTGCAAGTCAGTAGTTCTGGAAAATAAATAAGAAGCATTGTGATACAAACGCCAGAATGTAAATCTGGTAGCAACTAGGTCAGAAATGCTTGGAGTAGAAAGTATTCCTGTCAACATATTTTAAGTTTGCCAATACATTGATAATCATTCGTTTACGGTTCTTAATGGACTGATGAATGTATCACAAACAGTCGAGACTAATTGAGCTGTTAAGGAAGTGGCCAAAAATGTGATTCGCCTTACCCCAGCAAGAGGAAATTTCGGTTACTTTAATTCAGGTTCTTTGTAACAGGAACAATTATGTAGCAATAAACGAGACCAGCTCTCAAAACGGCAGAAGTAGTCTATTCTTGATTAAGCCAATTTAGGAGACTGAAAATAAATTAGTGCAACTTCACATCATATTTAAGGTATAAAGTTTGAGTTACCTCAAAGAAATAACAAATTTAGAGACATAAATGGGGATTGATTAAAAGTGCCTTTTAAATATGATGGTTTGTTTACCCATCTATAGTACTTAGTGGGTTAAGTTAGAATACTTTTCAGGTAAAGTCAGTAATTTGTCAATGTATTAGCGAACGAGTTAGATATTCAGGTGGATTGTCTTGCAAATGTAGCAAAAGTGTGAGTTTTAAGGTGCTTCACATACTGTTATTTTCATAATAAACGCGCTAAAATTACTTATATTTAAGTATCGATACACCATTATTAAAGGTATTCAGTAAATATGTAATGATATAAAGCATGTCAGATAAATAACGAAATTATGTAAAGGAACCATTAAGTCGTCAGAAATTTTTTGATCAACGTGCGTGGAAGTCCAAACAACGATTTCCTAAATTATTCATTGAAAAGCTTATCAGCGAATATAGGTTAAATCAGTCGAGTTTGACTAAATTCGATTTTAAAATATCTGGCATGTTTTTCAATATTCAAGTCAAATGTCGTTATATTCGTCTGGCTTACCCTCTAAGTGCCAATATTTAATACGATGGATGCCATGCATAATTTTTACATAGCATTTCACTATCACTCGGGACTTTCACAACGTTTGTCTGGACAAAGCAAATAAGGTCCTGAAGTTAAAAAATATTTACAATAATTGTATACATAAGTATTTAAGTTAGGTGATTATACTATTATATTGCTGTATTTGCCCACGATTTTGTTGTTTTGTTAAGAAATTTTAATTGCAAAGATGTTTGGATGGCGGCAGAAATGTTTATTAACAATTGTTAAATAAAGAATAATATTACTAACAGTAGTAACTACAATGCTGTGACTTTGTAAAACAAATCTTTTTAAAATTTAAACATATTTAAATTTCTAATATGCCTGTAAACTTTTCTGTTCTATTAGTTTAATGTGTATAAGTTTGAACGATCCAAGTCGGCTTCTTGATGACCTTACAAAATAAAGCTGTCCAATTGTTGTTGAGCTATTTGCTTGCAAAAATTTGACTGCGTTGAAGTATCCGCCGGTTGACGATATGGCCGGCAAACAGGATTTCACTCCAAAAGTAAACTTTTGCGATGTCACTGAACATGAAAGTCCAACGCACAAGCGACACCTAACTGCCCGTTACGATAAGAAGACCAGGCGGCTAATGAGGGAGAAACTTAATTTGGAAGATGAAATTTTGAAAGAGCTGCGGCGAATATATTTGAAGGAGGTAGGATTAAAAACATTTTAACCGCCGCATTAGGATGATGACTTGGATTTAGAAGTGGACATTGACCACTTACTTTGTCTAAATGAAACAGACCGCCGAATATATATTGAGGTATTTAATTCGATTACCCTTTTTATTTCTTCAGGATCGATTATCAGGCGCACCATCCTCTTCAGAAACAAAACAAGTATGTATTAATTGTCATGTTTTATCAGTAATTGCATCAATTCAGTAATCTTGTGTTCTAATAATTAAATTAGGTTATTTTCGAATTCAGAGAAACCTGTGGCCATACCAATCAGTTTGCTTAAACGAAATATAATCTCTACTAAAGTATAACTAACAAAATACACAAAACATTAGATATGAAGTTATTATCAAAATCCTGTATTTGCACGTGTTCATCCAAAGTGTGGTCATTATACAGTTGAAATGCAATTGTTTCTGCATTATTTACAATTTCGATTCCCTTTAAGCACTAAAGACTCGTGTATTTCGATTGCTTTCAGTGAAGGTCCGATTATGTAGGATAATACATCGCATGGAAATGTGAATCCATATTCTGAAGGACCTGATCTTATTTTTATTGTATGCGGTGTCAAAAAAGTCGAGTCTACTATCTAAAATTTACTGTTTATCGCTAATAGGTGATTTCACTACAAATCACTCAGGACGTTTTAAATAAAGTAGAAAATTCAGTTCCACTTCTCCCACTGGTCAAGTAACCTGTTATCGAACTTCGCCTTTGCTCGTGGTGGCAGATTTTTCATAAATTAAAGTTCGTTCTATCCATAAAATTTCGATCTTAAAGCTTGGAGTAATTTACAAATGTGAAATTCAGTCGTTAATTTTCTTATCGGGATATTACAAAGACCTAAACACACCTCATACTGACTTAAATAGGGTAGATTTCAAGCGTTTAATTTACAGTTATTTCACTGGGGTTCAATACAAGACTAGGAGTTGTCAAAATCTTGCACACATCCTCATTATATTTCGTTTTGCCTAGGCTATATACTCACGAACACTCCATAAATTTTGATGTAAGGCCTATTCCCAAATTGTATTTGCACTAAATCCCAAATGAAATTCTATAAAGTTCATATTTCATCTAGTATCAGAAGGTTCAAAGGTGTTGTGTTCTTTTCGACAGGGAGTGGGGAAATAGGGCCACATTGGAACAAATTGGGGCGGGTCATGTGCGCGTTTCCTGACAACTGATATGGGATTGACATCACATTCTTCACAATAGTCTCTAGGTATGGAGCATGCTTTTATTAATATTTTATCATGCGGTGAGCACTTTATTTCAGTAGTGAAAAGTGATACTGCACACGTTTCGTCAGGTGTGAGGTCTTGGTATTGAGTGTGATTGCAACAGCATCACAAGCACAGTTCTTCAAAAATTTGGGGTTATACTGTTATTTTATGGTTTTGGGGAACATTTGCTTGTTGAGTTGGATGGATAAGTTGAATGCCACAAATTATTTGGAAAAATCGAATTATGTAAGCTGTGAATTAATTTAACCATAGCTCACTGACATCAGGTCGATGTCATTGCTGTACTGACTTAAACTTCCTTTAAGAAGGCTTTGCAACAGATATTTGTCACTTTGGGGAAACGTATTTGTAATTGTTGAGAAAATCAAAATATATCTTTCTCACGAAAATACTTACAGCGCAAAACGAACCTGGTCATTTCACAAGTTTGCCACAATTCAAGGTAATTACTGGGAGAATTGCAAACAACTTAATTTATAACAACTCAAATTGAGCAGACATCATTCTATATCCTGCGCCCGTGAGGAAGAGTGAGGCCATGGTACGTCAGACTTTTGAAATGAGAACAGCTTATCTCAAAAATGACGAGTTCTCAAGTTTATCAGATGCAAACAGCCATAAGTTTATGCCTTAATATCTTCTGATATTGTACACACTAACTGCGACAATTCGTTTAGACAACCCGAGCACTACTTAGTATTCAAGGCACAACACGGGCTTTTGTCATTTTTCCAAATGTTTCATCTTAATAATAAAGTTTAATTTTGTCCTGGAAATTCTGGCGTTCACAGCTCACAACTGAAGCTTCGCACTCCTCCTGTCCACGTACAAAATTTCTTGGTGTCTCTCAAGTTATTTTTCACAAATCAAGCACTAAAATGCTGGGGGGTGTGTGCTTTTAGAGGCTGAGACCCGTTAGTAGTAAGAGTATAAGACAGTCAGCTTGGAAATTAGAGTCTCGGTAATGCACTAGGTGTTAGTTTTAATCCACTGAGGCAGTGGCTTCACATTTGGTCATGTGCCACTCAGACGTTTACATAATTAAGTTCACGTAACACAGTGCCGACCCAAATAATGCACGATGTAAGTGCATGGTATGGATTGGGTTTCGGCTTTGACCACACTGTTTACATAAAAAAGTTAAATTCGGCAGGACATTCAAATCAAGTAGTTGTTAAGCGACTTAATAGAAGGTCCCGAATTTACGTCAAAGAAAAGTGTTCCTTGTGAGTCAAGTTTTTCATTGTTGCCGAATTCGATCGTCGCGACGCACAATTTACAAATAAACCAGAAACTTCGCTTGAACCAACTCGTTGATTTCTTTTCTAGTGTTTAGGACTTTTTTCCATGCTAAGCAAAGGAACCGATCTTAGAAGGCGGTATTCTTGTATCACGATATTGCTTTGATTATGTGGCTCACAGCGACCTGCGGTTGCGTGGGCAAAGCACCTGCAACGCTTTAAAATTCCTTGATTAACATCAGAGATAACAATTTGAGCACAGACAACCATGGTAGTAACACTCTTGATGTTGGCGTCCTAGTTCTGAAAGTGTGTTCGTTTATTATTACGACTAAAGCTGTCTCGAATCTGTATTCGTCTTCACTAGGACATAAAAATTTAGGCTTTGAGAGTTGGTTAAAAACCATTCAAGCTTGCTTTGGTTGTTAACAATGCGACACGCGTTTATGCGGTATGGAGAAAGTCTCTGTCGGGAAAAAATACACATTCCTTAGCCTCAGCGCCGACCTTTAAAACCTTAAAATGAATGAATTTTTAATTGTGCATCCTGTTTTGCGACAATGGAATTGGAGGTACTCAGTGCGTAACCTTTAACATTCATGGTCCTTACCAGGGGCTGAACTAAGACCGAAACTGAGAAATTTGAGCTTTACAAGCCATAAATTTTGTTTGTGTTGAAAGGTATTGGGAAGTGTCATTATAAGCGTTTATCAACTAAAATCACTTCAATGCCTTTTTTGGAATTGAAAAGAGATTGAATTCAATTTCTCCCATAAGAGATTATCGTTAGTTACAATAACTATCCGTCGTAGGAGTTAGACTCGCAAGGACTTAACATCCTAAAATTTGTACGTGCAATTGTGTCCAGAGACTCCAGTAAGCAGCCACGTTACGGAATACACAAAAATGTGGTCTAGAATAAACAGATGTGTCAACCTCTAAATACTTATCAGCAAATCTGAAACAAATCATTCGGAGGCTTCCATCATCGCACGCACCAGGGAAGTTCACAGAGCGAGTACAGAGGTTCGGCCGTTCTTAAGTCGCTTTGTAAAATATATTACGTGTCGATATGCCGGTGGTAGTACTACCAATTCCTAAAGGAAAAATTACTTTCATGAATTATTTTGCACATAATTGTTTAAAATAGTTTACCTTTGAAGAAAACTACGTTGTAAGCACACTTTCTTGACTAATTTTCATGTAAGTGCATTTTTTTACAACGGCACACAGCAATATATCAAATGAACATCCAACGCACTGTTTACTGTTAAACACCTCGAAAACGCAGTAATACCTCGTGACTGGTTCATTAGTACATTTGCATGTTTTTTTTGCGCGCAGTAACGTTAACAAATGTGTTCAGAGCTGATATTTCCTACTTTTTCAAACAGCTTATGCAGGGGCTTATTGTACTTTTGGAAAAATCGACGTCGGAAATACCATATTCGATAAATCAATCGATGAAACCTACCACAGACATA
>UXSR01005200.1:148808-194290 GCA_900604375.1 Mesocestoides corti
CTTGCGATTGGTGGTCAACCATACTACTCGGCTCGTATGACGTGATGTTTGGATTCTACTTTTCGGACAGTTATCTCGTCTGATAAGCAAATGACCTTTCGACATATCACAGTGCTTTTTGAAAATATTTTGAAGCCGGCAAATCTGTTCCTTTTTTTTAATAACGAGCCACATACGCATCCTTAGTAGGGCTAAGTTGATCTAAATTCCTCCGAAACAACTACATTTCTATTTATTCAGCTTAATTTTTCTATTATATTGCGTTCGCTATTCGCCTCCTTCCTGATGTTGTAACTTATAGAAAAATGACTGATTCGGTATCTTAATATCAAATGTTAGGGTGCTTTGTCCAGGTACTTTGTGTCAGCTAAAAACTGCAAGACAGTCAATCGTAATGGCATTACGGTAACAATAAAATCACTGCAAACTTTAACCAAATGGTTATTGTTTTTGATTTACCTTACACTCTGCTGACTTGAAAAACCAGTGATTTTACTGAATAGTACCATTCTGTTAAGTCCTTTCTTCGTCTGAAATTCGCTTAAGCTGTCGAAGCACTTATAAGACCAGATTTATGTTCCAATTCAACTACTTTTCCCAAGCAGACACCATGATCAGATCATTAAGTTGTTCAATTTATGGAAGTAAAATCCTCGAAGTTTTGGGAATCTAAATAACCCTGATTCGAAATAATGATCCTCATTGGCGGATTTCTGTAGTACATCACACTTGTTCTAATTTTTGCGACCTTTAATTTAAATATTCAAAATCAGCAGTTTCCTTTGAATAAAATGTCCTTTCACCTCTTTGTGCTGACGTTAAAATAAGCATCACAAATGTTTGTGTGATACCGAACATCACTTACGGACGCCTTCAGGCATATTTCGACTAAGTAGGTAACGGGTTTTCATCGCATAGTTCATTGGGCTGAATTAAGAAGTTCTGAACAACTTTAAAGGCTTTGAAAATGTGATGCTGTTTGTGGCCACTCATGGGAAAAAAAGCATTTGAGTGTGAGGGTGTTTAAGTAACTACTCTTTGATGTTAATGATGCAATGATCTGTTGAAGAGCTGCTAATCCTAATATTTTCTAAATGCTTTAAAATGGTTAAATGCAGTCATTTCATAAGCCGCAGTTACTTCTCTTGTTCGAAGGGATGAAAAAAAAGAATTATTCTTTGTTACAACATATAAGTTTTGTTTCAATGCCTATTTGACAACTAGAAAGTTTGTAACTGAGACACCCATAACCACCGCTCTGTAATCATTAAGAGCTTTTAAAACATACCTGGAAACGTAATTTTGTGATTCTCAGGTATCAAATCTAGATGTACAGTGATGAAATAAAACTGAGAAATGAATCGTTACGCAGACATGGTGCGCACTCTTGACTCGGGGAGCATGTATGAAGTCTCTGAAATAACTATGTACGTGAGCTTACTCAGCGCTACACTGTTCTTTAGTAGCAGCACGTACAATAGAATCCAAACATCACGCCATACGAGCCGAGTAGTATGGTTGACCACCAATCGCAAAGAGGCACGTCCCCTCACGTATCCTTGCAACCGCATCGACAGCGCTGAATGTCCGAGGAGTACGCAGGTCACTCCGTTCATGTGGAATGACCAAAGCCATCATCCCAACACCCGCCTATGTCAATGCAGCACCACAGCTAATCCACTAAACTACGCAAACCACGGTCAACTACACATTTGTTTTAAACTAAAGTGCGCGTTTGAATGCCTGAAATATTGTTACACTACGACCTCGTGTCATCAAAACCGTTATGCGTATTTTTAGTTCGTCCTTTTGTAAAAGGACGAATTTTTATGTCTGTGGTAGGTTTCATCGATTGATTTATCGAATATGGTATTTCCGACGTCGATTTTTCCAAAAGTACAATAAGCCTCCGTATAAGCTGTTTGAAAAAAGTTGGAAATATCAACTCGGCGCTCATTCGAACGGGTTGCTTGAAATACATATCCGTTTACTGTTTGTAAAGCATTATATACCTTGTGTTGCTTTACTGTCACAAGGAATTATCCTTTAATTTGCCATCTAGGGCAGGCGGCTAGATGATGTCCTATTGGTTAAATGTCTGGATGTTTTGCTCGGCCTACGTCTAAATCCTACGCTTTTTAAGTATCACGAAGTCCTTTTGTTATTTAAACTACTACTAATTTAATGTTTTTTCAAGTATTTTTTAACCACTGATTTTGCCAATGGGACTTATTGTAAATAATCAAATCAGGGCTTTTTTGTTTATTTTGCAACTGTGTTCCTGAATTGGGTGCTGTTGCCAGATTATTGCCCTAGATCACAAAATAAACAATCTAAATAGGAATATTTTGATTTTTTTCCGAAAAAGCTTTATAATGAAGCGTTATCTGAGCAAATTGTCTTGTTATTAATACAAAACTATGAGGTTGCAAAATTATAACTCAAAGGCCTTGTGGCTAATAAAGGTAAGATTAAAACGTAAGAGTAGAATCATTGCTTTAGGAAGAAGGTAATCGGCTACACACATGTATATTTCGGTTTACAATTAAATTATTTAATTTTTGGCCTCCCTATTGCATAAAAGAGCTCATATTTTGTCAGAGACGCAAATTATGTCCTCGAGCATAGCTTTGAATCTTTGTTAAAAATGCAAAATACTCGCAGACCCGTAACATTCTTCACCTGTGTTAGTGTCAAAAAGTGACTATACGGAAATGTGATACGGAAGAAAAATTCAAAAAAAAGTATTTGGTCGGAAAGTGTGCCAAGGTCAAATGTTCAGTCTACCAGATAATCACGACACCATCAATTTTGTTTTCTGTTGATGATATAGGGCCTGGTTCAGACGACCTAGAAGCCTAATGTTTTAAACTTCTATCAGTATCAAGCTTGTCATGAATGAACAAAGACTAGTGGATTCCTTAAATAAGGCATAGATATGTCTAAACTAAGCAAAATCGAATTCGCGTGCAATTTATATATACTCATACCAAAGAAGGCGAACATGGACACCATGAGCACCAAATTATCCTTAAGTGTTTAAAATGTGCTGAAAGAAACATATTTTAAAATGTTGCCAAGTAAGTCCCAAACGTTTTAAGGGAGCAAGAACTAAACGGCCAGCATTTTTTTAATTAATTGACTGGTGTGTAGAAAAGCTTTCACAGCTTATTTTTTCCTGGGGGTCAGTGTAGATCATTCATGGTATTGGCAGATAGTTTTCATAAAGCAAAATGACCTAGTAAAAGTTTATGAATGTCTTATTATAACCATATCTTTTTGTTTGGGAGTGAAAAACCACGGTCTATAAAGCTGTTTTGAATAAAAAGTATCAAAAAAAATCGGAAGACACACTAATTATTATCACTAAATAGCAGATGGTTACCATCCATAAAATGCTGGATCATTAGGCTAAGCAATAATAGACGAGGCTCTAAAAAGGCATGGTCCGATTCTCGCGAATAAACTTTAAAAAAATTAAGTGTATGCCTAACTAACGACCAAAGCTTCAAAAATTAAAATCCTAAAAATGAAAAACAAAAATAAGGTATGCTAGACTTGGAAAGCGCATAAATGTGTCCAAGATAAAAATGAATAGCACAAAATTTTGTTTACCATATACCTTAATATTGTTCGATGGCTTGCTTTTATGCTTGGTAAGTTAAATAATCGGATTTATTCGCCTTCCTATCAGTTGCCGTCGCGTGGAATATTGGTTGAATGGATTGATTTCCACCAATTCTGAGCACCACTAAACATCTAGTTTTCCTGCATTATTTGTTAATACGGATTTAAAACAAGCTAATGCTGCCAAGCCCTGCTTTGTGCAATGACTTGCATAATTCGTGTAACGTGTTATCATTGGTTTCGATTATTTGATCTATATTCGAAATGTGCATATTTTTCTGTATTAACAGCGACCCATTCGGTATTTTCCAATGGGACATAAATAAATATCTAGTGCTGCGCAATAAAAGCGCATCCACTGTCCCAACTTTGTTTTCAGCTAGCTTACCCGCAAAGCAAATCATGCGAACTCGTTATTCTCGACACTCTAGTGCGGTTTCGTTGTGCCTGGGCTGACGATTTCCCACAACGCTACGTTTCACACAAAGCCTTCTACCACAACTGCCAATTATATGTATACAAAAGTTGACAAAAAATTCTTTTTTAGCCTTTGCTAAATACCGGCAAGCGGTTCTTGGAGGTCTTAATGCAGTCACGCGTTGCACTGGGATACTTCCTGCACCCACACACTATTTTTTAGTCCTGCACTCGAAATTTTCACCTTTTCTTTGTCTATAAAGCTCGATCTTGTACAAGGTCCAGGTTATATCCGTAAGCAATTCGCCAGCTAATTGCTTTCCTAGAAAATTTGGGACATAGCTTAAGGAGTTTTTTGCACGTCATGAGGTCACCTCTCTGAATACGGTCTTTCTTTTTAGTTATTTTTGTTAATAAGAAAGAATGGTATTCAAGTCACGGTTAACAAATCCTTTTTTATAAATTAACTCGCTATAATCATGTAGGTCAGCTCTAGCAAACCTCACATTGTTGTCTGATCAAGTTTTGTGTTTGTAACAGCAATAAATGACCACTAAAACTAAATACCTCAATAAATTCGTCAAACTAACGACCCTAAATGTTTTGAACGTGTTAATATGTCGTGTCCGAATGGCAATACTTTTCTCGGATATGAGTTATGGGTTAGATCCGCAGGTGCTTGCAGAGGTAGCACTGGAAAGCGGTAACTAATGGATGTCAACAAAACATTGGATTAATTATTAAATCTGGTCCCTTTAGTGGTGCTAAAATTCGCAAAAATATAATTCGCAATAAAATCCAAGTGAAATATTAAAGGGGTTGCCAAGTATTGGGAAATGGGGCTTTCGCCAAGTTTTTTGTTTTAGGTCGAATACGCCAGTTTGACGCAAATATTATGTTGCATAAGCACATTCCCGACAGTTAAGTGTCTGCTTACGGTAATTAATCTTGAAATTAAAAATGGTCGATACGAATCGCTTCACTCTTCCGATTTCATAAAAGCTAGCTTCGAGGGCTGTGTGAAATGGACTCGAAAAGTATAAATTCTCGGGTCAAATAGACGAATTAGAATGTTTTTTTGGAGAATATAAAACGAAATGGTTTTAACGAACGTTATTTGCGAGGGCATCTCTTTAATCAACTCCCACTAAGTCATTCTCTAATTTTTTGAACACATCCGTATCAGTATTGCGTCAACTAAGGCCCGGAAAATGTTAAACTGAGGAATCCACTCTTCCTGCAATTCACCGGATGGAATTTTTCACCATGGCTTTTATTATATTTCAAGTTTGAGAGGACATTTAAAATAGGGTATTCAAATACCTTCAGTCATTTCTCAGTAGGGAACATTGTCTATTTGTTCGCCTTTTTTTGGGAAGAATATACTCTCATGCTGGTCACTCTAATTTAACTGACTCGGCTCGTTGGTGTTGTCGTTTAGAGCCCCAGGTTATCAGTAATAAATCACGTCTAGAAAGCGGTGAATTTTTAAATACATGCTCGTTGTTCGTGATTAGGAACACAGACTGGCAACTCCATGGTTAAAATGTCGCGCGTCCGACGACATGAATGCGCCTGCTCACCGCATTAATGTGAATAGTTATTGAAGGGCTTAAATGTGAAGCACACTCGATAAAAAGTAGAAAATCTACAAACAATGCCTTCTTATGACCGGCTCACATTTATGTCGTTCGTGGACCACTCTGAATTGCTGACCAATAGGCTTGTATACAAGCGGCCAGTGACTTGGTGTTGTGTCCGATGAGGCAGCCAAACAGTCAAATGGTCCTCTTAAAAGTATTTGACGTATTTGCAGAAAAGTGCCTGCAGCAGCGCAGTCCTCGCCTCGTCCAACTGACCGGCTTCTGTATACTTAGGCTTAAACCTTCATTCTTTACTGAACAAGGAGCTTTTGAATTTATGATATGTAATAATGCGTGCCTGAGTGGACGTAATCTCGCGCTTCGGCATAGGAACGCCGGCATCAACAGATGAAGTCAAGGTGATATTAGTTCTAAAAATCGGCACGTGCACGGATGAACCTTAATGTTTACGCAAGGTCTACGCTTCTGTAGGTGTGTATTTTCGGACCACATGAAGTAAGAGATGGCGGTTGAGGCAAGTGCTAGATTTTCGCCCTAACTTTATCACTCATTCGAAATGCACATTAAAAAAAATCGAGGCAAGTGTCTTAGTGACTTTGAGGCCGCACAGTTATGCAAATATTTTTTCAGCAGTCTTGTGGTTTTTCAAAAATGACACGTTTTGGGATTAAACATCGATGCGACCATGCAAACCACCTCAAGAAAATCCACCCACTATGTTCAACAAATGTGGCATTAACCGAATCCCCATTTATCCCGATTTTCGAAGACGATTCGAGATTTCCAATACACTCTACCTCGTGCAAATTTTATAATGGGTTTGTAATTTGAGATATAGCTCATGTTTACGGCAGGAATGAACTGGAACTACTTGCACACTTTTCCAACTTATCTGATGGTTCTTTAAAATCTTTCTAGCTGCATGACTCTGCGTTCACATAACTTCCGGTCCCTAGGAGCAAAAACTGATTCAAGAGTGAGTTCATGTCATCGTTATTTAAGGAAGTTTGCCGTTTGAATAGATAGGTACCAAAAAACGAAATGTCGAATTATATATGCAAAGTCCTAATTGTACATGAATCCTTTCCAGTTTTCCAATTCTGGTCGTTTTGCTTGGACTTATTTACCCTCCTTTCAAGTTTATTTATTTGTTGACAGTGAGTGGAAAAAGAGATACCGGATATTTTAACTCCACCGGCGATTTCCGAATAAACGTGCTCCTGATGTTTGTCTAAAACGATAACAAATCTGGAAGCTGATTGCCAGTCACTTGCCACGTCATAATCAAATTTACCCATAAAACAAAGGCTTTTTTGTTTTGTCTCGCGGTTTTTGATATTTAGCACCCTGGTAGACCAAAGTGCTAAATTTGGACCAAAATGCGCAGGTTCAAATCTGACTACGTCATATTGGTGTCTTGCAGGTTTTCATTCAAATCAGGAAAATGATCACCATGCAAACTTGTTTGAGGTTGAGGAAGTTCTATTTTCTTGCTCCAAACTTGCCTTGACCTTGTGAGCCTTAAAATACGCCCAAGTCAGCTTCATGAGTGAAGCGACATTTGACACTCGAACCTCGCCCCTCTACCATCGATCGTGTGGCTCGCTACAGACTTTTATCCTGATTGGTTATAACAACACCGTCCTTCACATCGAATAATGATTGGCCGCATGGACTGGACAACATTACGTTAGTGTGTCCCTTCCTGTTTTGGTGACGCAGTTTTGTGTGCGTTAGTGCCTTGTTTTACAAGTGACGGAAATGGCGTTAGTTGATTTAATGTGTGTCGCTGTCTTGGGTTATCTAGTCGACGTCGGAGTGTGCAGCGTAAGCTTTAAAGCAGTAGGGCTTGACTGATTGTCACTAGAAGACCGCCTTGACTGCTGCGCGATCTCAGGACCTACGTCAATGCTTCTGTACTTCAGTCACAAATTTTAGTCAGTGTGAAAGGCCATTAAAACTGTTTTTCCTACCTTAAATAGCCGAAAAAAGTAAGATGATGTCAAGATCTATACATTAAAGCATCTGATGATGTTACTCCTAATTTCTAGAGGTGGTGCTATTAGAAAGAAAAACGGCCTTCATTGCTTACGGGCGCACTTTCAAAATGTTATTTAAGTTTCCTCAACGCCTGGCTGGATGCATCATGCGTAAAGCACGTTACGCCGGCGTCATGTCGACTGAGAAGTTTGAAGGCAGTAGGGCTTTTCTACCCCATTTTTAAAGCCAGCATTCAAATCTACCAAGTCATAGGTTGTTTAAAATAAATTCTTGAATTCAGAAACTAACTTGGGAATCTCCATCTTTGAAACGTTTAAGTTAGGATTAGTTTAACCAGCAACCCAAACTACAACCCGGCAAATCGAAGGAGCGTAAGCTGCTACCGAGGTTCCCTCTTGTTAATAATTTCTAATTAAAAGCCCCAATTTTGTCAATGTCAATCGATAAGTACCATATCAGCATGAAATTGTTTATTGAATTCTGTTTATTCACTCCACACGATAATCCAATAATAAGCTTTAAAGAGACTGGAGTTTTTAATGGGTTTCGCCTCATTCATGCTTTTACAATGAATGACATTCAGCTATGTGGGAATGCCTCTCATATAACATGAAAATATCGTTTGAACAAGACTTGTCCACTTAATATCGCTACTGAGATATACTGTAGCCTGTTAATTAGTGCGATTATCCACTGCACCACTGTACAAATTAATTAGCACACCCCTCATGCCTTGTGCTGTGGTGTTTATCACTTCCGTCACCGACGGAAGTCTTCGTCGTCATTGTAATGATCGCCTCAGTCGCCGATGATGTTTGCTTGGTCAGGGTGGTGGTTTGAGCCTTGGTTGTTTTGGTGTTAGCCTCCAGGTTTGAAGCGAATGCGACAAACGAAAGAAAACCTTACGAAATGTGGCAATAACAGGTGTGTGGTGCCTTGGATATACAAGGCAGTGACTACAACGATGAGGTAAACAATCTGGCCCATAAAGTTAGGGAAAACTGATCAATCATCGTCATGGCAGGAGTCATGGCTTAGCACTGTTCTGACCCTGCACAGGAACTTGATAACTTAGGGTGCGTTGTAGTCGTAACAAGTTTTCCGTAGGTATTGCTCTTTCTGCTCATCTCGTGAGACATAGTTCGTGTTCGAAGGCTCAAAATTCTTCGGTGGGATTTGCAGACTGCTTATCATTCATGGAGCGTCTTTGTGTTGCTGTTGTAGCGATGTAGTTTGTGGTGATGGTTATTCCCTGCCAAGCTTGCCAGCCCATGTCGAGATCTTAGGGTATTAGACGCGCGATCTATTTAGTCGATATGCAGCACTTGTGTTTAAATTCTTAATTTCGCCCCAAATAAAACAGAAAGTAAGCAATTAGAATCTAAGGTTTCAATATAATCGTTGTGCTCCTCTTTTAGTTATTTTTACATGTTTGTTTCCGTTGCTCTAGTCCAAAAATGGTTGCTTCTCTCTTGAAAAAGTCTCATTAACATCATGATTTTGTTTTGTAACAATACTGAGCATTTATTGCATTACAAATCTAAAGGGGATGCTCACCTTAAAAGTACTAAGTGGAACAAATAATTTGTTACCATCGAAAGAATGTCATTTCTAATTTACAGAAAACTATACCAAGTTTTGAATCGAATCGTGTTCCTAACATCCTTGTTGCTGTGGTTTAAATTCATGAATAACTTTTTCCCCTGAAATGTACTTGCTTCCATACTTACTTTTTATTATGTCAATTCTATTTTTGTCCGTTGTCCAAAAGAGAATTTCTTAAAAGAGAAATATAGTGGTAGCATTTAGTAGGTCTTCTGACAAGATTTATAGCAGCATTAATAGTGTCGTGGACAAATAGCCCTGCTTATCAATGGACTCTGAAAGTAAGACAAACAAAGTAACTTGTTCCGGAAGGTTATTTTAATTTTTTTTAAAAAGTTTTCATCAATCGAATGTTATTTGGGCCATCAAAAAAGTTGCGAGTCTAATGGTGTAAAAGGATTTTTACCTCCGTTGTAATGACTGACTTTACGTAGACGCACCTGCCCTTTCCTTGTCCCAACAACAGGGTGTACAATGACTTCTAAATTTCTAAATCCAACCTGCCCATTTGTGAGAAACTTAATACGAATTTTTAGGCTTTGCATGTTAAACGAAGGAAAACAGGACGGAACAAATTAACTAGACCATTCATCATTCTTCGGCGTGTGCTTCAAAGTACGTAGGCAAAATGACTGTAGTCAAAACAAATGATAGTAAATTCAATATATGCACGTTTTTTCACGTTATGAGTAATTTTGTGTACAAGTTAAAAGGAGCTATTATTACGGTAATTAAGAATCGTGAATGACTATGTCTTATAGCACTGATTTTATTGATCAAAGTCCGAAGTGCGACATCTCAAGTTGAGAAAGACCTAACATTTGTTGATGAATGTGTCTTTACTTAACATATCATCCTGCAACAATTATTTGATTTCTGTATAGGTATTCAAGATTATTTTTAGGCTTCAACTTTAATTATGTTTATGAAAAAAAAGAATTATCTATATGCCATCTGTTAAGGGTCTGAGAAATAGAATAATTTCTAAGAGTTAGTTATCACCTACCGTGGTTGTCAGTCCTCTGTGTTAAATTATTTTTGCTTTATTTATGCTAGAATTATACAAATTCACATTCTTTTTGCCAAAAGTATCATTTCGCGACAATCATTTACAAAAATCTTGAATAGTTTAATCCAAGAAGTGTTTGGTTTCGAGTTTGTAGAACCAGTCTCTTGAATGCGGGTACGTGTTCCAGAAATGTCGATTTGTATGGTCAGCTTCTGTTTTACTTAAAGTAACAAGTAAAATTGGCTTTGTGAGCCAAATGTCCCTCCAATATTTTGGAGTTTACTTTAATAAGATTTGAGTTTTGCACTGAAAAGTTAGAACAAGTGTTTTACAACTTAAAAAAGGACTCAACCCATTCTCGAGTATTGGTGCTGGCCTCGATGATTGCAGCGTGGTTTAGTGAAATACATTTGTGTCTAGGATTAGAAAGTTAAACTTCTATAACATACATTTGCCTTTGTTGAAACAACTTATTGTTTTCAGTGGAATTTGTATTTATAAAGATACTCGAATGTCTAAATCAAATCACAGATCAAAACAAAATTTTGCATTATACGATCAGGCAAATTCACAAAAAATGACTCCAATTTATAGTCATTTCGAAAACCACAAATCGTATAAATATAACCAAAACTTCTCTATACCGGGCGCCCAGTTTAAACTCCTACATTGAAAGGATGAATTTTCCATAAGAAAGCGAAAATTGCCTTTTTTGTAAGAAAACGTTGGATTTCATACCCTTGGTTGCGTGACTGTCATGGTAATTAACTTTTGTCCACTAAATGCACTTTTTCAGCATGGCCAATTTGGCTGAAACTTGCCTGTAACCCTAGAATGTGCAAAATCAGTTATTTATGTCAGAAGGTTCCCATTCTGCAACGGTCCGTTGCATTTATTGTTTTGATTGCAGTTAGCCGCCATACTTGACTTTCCTAAATCGCGTTCCCTACTTGAAGCACTCTGGTTTACTTGTAGCGTAATTGGTGGGACCTAAAATTTTTTATCGAATACATAATTACAACCTAAGGAACCCAAGCTTGTGAAATGCACACAGATGTTGATCATTCCTAGCCGCGTTACTCTAAATTAAAATTAAAGTATTTTTAAAATAAAATTTTGCTCTATTTCCTTGCATTAAAATATTTTCACATAAATAAGAACAGCAGAATTTTGCAGTGTGCATTTACATTTTAAACTGTTAACTTAGTTTTCACACTGCAAGCGATTGCATTATTATAAAGCAGTCAGAATCCACCAAATAATCTCGATAATATGTTGGGTGATATGCATTGGTGTAAGCATCCAACATGCATTAGGCGGCCAATTCAATGCGTTCTAAAGTGGAAGTAAGTCATTCGAATTGTTGAAATTTTGTCTAGCAATAGGAGAATCAAGGTTTCTTAAAATAACGGTCATTTAAATAATTAATTTAAAATAAGCAAAAATTTATTAGGGAATCTTTACTAATTAGAAACTATCTTCAGTTTGAAAAATGATAAAAAATGGTCCCATTACCATAGTTGCGGGTTTTCCATTTTACCTCAATATCCCTTGCGTTGGTTTACAAGTTCCGGAAACCTGCAAAAGATTTTAGTTCTTATATTACAACTAGCATAGTCATATTTGTTGCATAATCCTGATGCAGGCGGAAAATGGTTTCCCTAGACATCATAAAATTCGACCTTCATTCTAGAGGAACAGCTTGTACGAGATTCAGGTTGCATAGGACATTAGAATGCGCACATTCAGAACACACTGAATGGAAACAAACCACTATATTCCGTCATGTTCTTTCTCTGCTGAACAAATGAGTTTCACGGTCTGACATATTGTGCATTGTGGTGGCAACATTCTGTTACCCATTTTTCGAAGCCTCAATTAGTGCCTTCGCAACAAACTGCATATTTTACAGCAAATGATTTGTTAGTGGGATTACCATGAAATTTTCCTGGAAATTATGGCGAATTAAATGTATTTTTTTCTATTCTGTTTTTGTTTTACCTAATTCAATCGAGTTGTTGAACTTTGGGCCACATTCATGCACAAATAATGTTTTCGTCTTATTGCTGTAAGTGTTTAACCAGGTAGGTGATTCCATCATCTTTATTTTAATTTTTTTTCGGATTTGCGACATCTCTACAAGCTGTTACAGTCTGCACGGAATAGGCAACGGCAAAGATTGATCCAATTTGTTCCGACTGTTCTTCAACAGAACAATAAAATTATTACTTTTAGAAGATCTAAAGTGCTTAGCCTTTGCGATTTACGACTTCAAAATCACGATAACACTCCCTATCGCGTATGGACATGGATTGTTTACGTGGATGTAAAGGAACTAAGTTACTGACACTGCACACATTGCTTAGGAATAATTCTGAAGCATGCGGATGATTTAGTTGATAAGTGGCCTTTCAGAAGAGTGGTTGCATAACCCCGAACTAGCCTTCGTAGCTAAATTTGTCATAATACAGCCTGGCAAAAAATGGCTGCAATCACGCATAGAATGAAACATGACCTCGCTGACGTGATCAGTGTCCAGAAACGGAATCAGGCGACCTGCATCATACATTTCGCATATATCATTGTTTCTGAAGTTTCAGTAGATTGTCGATCGCTCACACAGAGACTCGGCCATCTGTGTTTATCTGTAACATTCAAGCAAAAAGAATAAAAATTGATTAATTGTCATAACAGTTAAAACATTGGATTAGAGTTTCAGTTGTAGAAGTAGACAGCTTGAGGATATCGAGTGTGACGTGAATAGCTGTGTCGGTCTGACAATTATTAACGACACGACTAACCACATCACTTTAGGCACCTTGGAAAAAAAGCCACGTTAATTGCAGTTTTGTTTGCAGTTATCCACTATTTGAAGTTTCATAGCAGTCCAGTGATAGCGTCAACCTTGACAACCGAAACAAACATTCAAACCTGACATTTATGGATGTGGCATTGCTTCGCTTGTAGTCTAATATGAAATAACCAAGATGAAATGTAAACTAATTTAATTGAAGTTTTGCATTTACTAATCTTGTTCTATTTCATTTCAAATAAAACAAAACTTACCGAAGTCGCCCGTAATGTGTGCCGCATTTTATATTTCTCAGGACATTTTAAAGGATTTATAGAGAAATAGGAAACAGAAAGTGCTCAAAATACTGATTTGTTTGCAAAATCCGAGCAAGAAAACACTTGTGAGTGCTTTAAGAAGTATGCCATGAAAGTGCGCATGCAAAATGACTTCTTTGAAAGATGTACTTGCTCATTTATCAAAGACTATTTAATAAGTCACATATTAGGCGTCTGTCAGTGCGAAATAGCAAAGATTTTAGGTATCTGAGGTAACGCATGTCGTGTTTTAATCATAGGCTTTTGTGCAGACTGTTTTGGACAAACTGCGCCAATTCGATGCTCCAAGGGAAATGCCAAGCCTGAACGCGTGACTCAATATGGGTTCATTCGGAGTCTATCAAACACCACTCTCAACGTCTGTTTTGTCATCTCAGCAGATCGCTGCAATCTAAGTATTCTTTCGGCCGTATTTACATATTTGATTTATTTCCCTACTGTACGTGATTATAACTATGATTCTCGTTCAATGCAATATACTGGACAATCCTCAACCATGCGCTGCTACCGATGCGCTACTTTTAAAAACTGGCATCGGCAATCAGTCGATTTCGTCTGCAACGGAGCGACGATAGCACCTGTCTGACGATCCAACATCTGATGTCAATATGAGTTTTTAACTAAATGTTTGCTTTTCACTGACAAAGAAGTCTTCCGATCACGTTTACATTTGCCATCTGTCAGTTCTGAATACAATAATGCAAGTTCACAATCAGTCATTGTATATTTACGACTTTGCATGAAACGGTAAGCTGACAGGTAGAGAAGATGGTCCCGGTGATGAGGAGACATTCATAATTTCGGTAGCCTCAGTTATAAGTTTCGAGCCCCTAAAGAAATCGGTATGCCAAACGTATTTAATGATGCATTAAATGCACCGTTCAAAGTAGCTGTAAATATGCGTACTTTTCCCGACGGATATGGAATCTTTTGCGATCTGTAAGCGCTATTTTTGTCGATTCTGGTCTCGTTCTAATTTTGTGATGATTAAAAATTTGCGTTTTTTTTACTAAAATCAGCAAAATTGCATTATGTTTCCAAATTAACACTTAAATAACCCAGACACTACTTCAAAAGTGTAGAATTACCTTGCTGAATCGCCGGTAAGAGCTGTAAGAAAACAATGATCTAAAAGGTAAGATATGCTATCAATCTAGCATACAAATTTGCAAGTCTAAATATTTTAATCAAAGTGTGTTAGTGCAAAATCTTGCTACCTAACTTAATTGAGGCCAGATGTCAGAAAGGTTAGGCATAAATCACCCCACCTGATCTTTTCTTGACAAATCTATTCCCATCGGAATGTTTGTTTGAATTTGAGAAGACTGCTTGCATTAAAATGGGATTAAAATAATTGCAAATGAAAGCAATTACTTATAATTTTTCAGCTAAATTGCATTGATCTTTCTTCTGAGTAAAATTCATAGAAGTCGGTTAGTTTTGTCGAGGTCTAAATAATTAACAAAATATTATATTGTCCGATTTTATTTAAAGACATTTGACAATAGCGTGACTTTCGTTAAAAAAACCATTTTATTTAAGCTTGAAACTTGATTTGAAATGTACAACCTAGAACCATATAATTGTTTAATCACAAGGCAAGGAAGCTTTGATATGTGAATGTTGCCGCAAAAGGGAAAAAAATATAGTTTAGGCGGACACTCCCCATTAGGCGTGTGAAAATTTGTAGATATTGAAATGTTTTATGTCATTCTTAGAATTCGCGGAAACTTCTCCTTATACAATAATGAAATTATAAAAGATGGGTGCACACATCCTCTGCTAGCGTAGCCCCGTTAAAAAGAAGTATTACTACTGACTTCAATTATAAAATTATGTTCGAATTTCACATTAACATATATTGGCATCACTTCAAAAACTTGTCACAAAAGTGCTACCACAAGCAATTAAGTTGCAGAAATATGCGTGTCCACAATAAATTACAGTCAAATAAAAGATAAATCAGCCAGGAATTATCACAACAGAGTCGTTAGGTAAGCCTCGAGTCTCCATATGATTTAAGTGTAATTAAATAAGGTAAATGTATCAAAAAGGAAAGATAAAAAACGTATCCTAGAAAGAAAAGATGTGTGAAAAGGAAGAAATGACCGAGCAAAGGAATATGTACCACTACGCTAAAAAGAAATCTATTTAATCAAAATAATCTGTTACCATAGTGTTTAGGAGATTGCACTAAAGATTTAAACTACGTATTTTAGATTGCAAGATGGTTTACGGTGCATTTGATTATTGGATTTGTTGACACATTTTGACGGTTCGAGAATAATAAAAGCGAATTGAGAAAGCCAAAAAAAGATATGACCAATGGCATCGGATGAACTCAACGGCCAAAGAATTTTTGGAAACATCAAAATATACCACTTAAGAATAATCTAGCAGTTTAGTAGTAAGGGAAGAAACGGACGCTCCAAACGTGGGATTATTACATGACTAAACAAGCTCAAGAGACTTCGATCTTGGTAGCGTAATAAGTAAACAACGTCACTTTAAGGTTCTAGTGCCAAAAAAGCGAAGACTAGTAAATAAGAACTAAATTAAAAAAGCACCTTAGCATTATTTCTAAGACCTTAAACTGAAAAAATGTCCAGACTTCAGGGGAAAACATGACTGTTTAACACATCAATAGGCAAATTTAATAATTAATCGATGCATGTATCAACATGTTTCGTTATCTGAAGCTACTTTACAGCATTTGCGCTTTATCCACATTTGCAAATTCAGAGTTTTTCATTAAGTGGGTTTTACTAGAGAAGAATCTAGATAATAACTGCTAAAACACGTTAGAGCTATAGTTTGTGCTATAAACTAACCTGTGGTTTGTTATTTGAGTATTAAATTAATAAAAAGTGGAGGAGTTCTTTTACTATATTGAGTAGTTTGACTGCCTTATATGAACTGAGCGCGCGATTTGACAAATGCCGAAGGTTGATCTGATGTCGCCTAATTCTTAGTGCCGACATGGGTTGTCACGCATTCTTCTCAAGAAATATTGGGCCCGCTCTGGTTTCTTGGTTTTTACTTTTTGCAATTTCTTCTCTTTATCTCATATTCGTGTATGATTCACTTATTCATGTTAAACCTTTAGTTGCTGGGAATTTAGCCAGACACATGGTTATGTCATTATTACCCTTCAGTCCGTCTTGCTTTTTAATGTGATCTCCAACTTTGCTCGTGCTACATTTATGGATCCTGGGTACTTACCCCGGGGTAAGAAGTTCTTTTGTATATTTATCAACTAGGTGTACCTGGAGAAAAAGTGATGGTTAATGATAAGTCATCGCCTCCCAGGCCACTCATGTATAAAACTGTACAGATAAATGGCATATCAACTCGTCTGAAATGGTGTGTCACCTGCGAAATTTACCGGTTGCCTCGTTGCTCCCACTGCTCCATCTGCAAACATTGTATAGACGTAAGATTTCTTTAAATGCACACGTTTTAGACTTTCGATCATCACTGTCCTTGGGTAAATAACTGTATCGGAAGGCGAAATTACCGGTTTTTCTTCCTCTTTCTGCTTTCCCTCACCTTTCACATGATTATGACTTTTACCATCTCCCTTTTATTCGTACTGGAACGACAGCAAAATCTCATGACAACTGAGGGAATCATAGCGTAACTTGATTTTACAAAATAACTCCTGTATTAGGAATGTAATTCTTATTCTTGTAGGCCTTATTTTTATCCCAGTGATGGGACTTACCGGATTTCACATATACCTTGTTTTCAATGGCTTGACGACAAATGAACAGGTAACAACTTGAAACACTTAGAATTTTTTTGACTTTCTCCCATTAACGCATTGATATTATCAGGTAACCTCAAAGTACGGCGAAAGTCGCAGTCCTTTTGACCATGGGCTATGTAGCAACTGCAACTACATGTGCTGCAGACCTCTTGGACCACTGTAAATGCTTTAGGTTGACGTTTATTGGTACTATAGACTCATAAGGAAACCCGTAACTGGCGCGGCAATGCAACTTAATTTGCAAGATAAATATCGGCAAAAGCAGCGACGGTCTAGAAAAGAATTGCGCGTGAATGCTGTTAACGGGGTATGTCTGTTTTCTCACCACATTGTTTTCTAAAACGGACACATTGAAACCTAACGTTTATTTTTAGAAAGTGGATGTGGTCGCAGCGGACGTGCAACAACTTAACAAGAATAACGCTCCTGCTTCTTATCCCATTGTTAAGATGTCAGAGTTGTCCAGTCGTGTGGACAATAATTCCTCGTGCTCACCCAAGGACCTTCTTCTACGGTGCAATAATGAAGATAACTCCCTAACGCATACACCTAATCTTTCTTTGACCAATAAAAGAGACGAACCGAAATTCCCCAACATCCCCTACCAGGGAACTGGGGGTATGTATTCGGAGAAATTGCCGACTGGGTTTTATCGCCCTAGCGAGAACCCAAATGATGTCAACCTTGGCGAGTCCAGTGGGCGGATATTTTCTTGTAAGCACGTTGGGGAGAGTCAGTCATCACAGACAAATTATCTCTTAAATCGTCATCAAGTTGATTTCAACCCCTCAATTCCATACTCTTCACCGGGCAGTGTACCACTTGTGCCACCGCATCTACCCAGCCGTTCCTCATCCATTCGCACCGGAACTCAAGAAGTCCCCATATCACGTCAACAGGTGTTATTTGGTCCGAAAAATCTTGTTACCTCTTCGTCTTCCCGACTTAAGACCTTTGATGGCTCTCCAAGGTTGGACGCCCAGTCCTCCCGCCGTAGGCAAATGCCTTCGTTTGTTGTTGGTGGTGGTTTTTCAAAGTATCCAATCAAACAGGCACGGACTCCCGTTCACTCTGCGACTGCTCGAGGCCCGCTGAAGGATAAACGTCCGCAGCATCATGGGGTCCGTCAGCAACCATACAGTTTGCCGCCCACAAACGAAGGCTTCCATATATCGCCACAGACAATTTCTGACTACCGCTTCGCTCAACAGCCTCTCCAAAATTCTCAGACTATCATTTCCTCGGAGGAGGCGCCTGATGGGACTTTTGAAATCTCGGTCTGATGGTTTTGACTGCTTCTCTCCATGCTTATATGTATATATACTTCTGAGAATACTCCTTCTCTGCATCAGCCTTTGTGCAGCCTACCAACTCACTCTATCAGTCCTTTGGGAATTTTATTTTCTAATTCTTTTTTAACGTAATGATTTCCTACTCCCCTTGCTTCGGGCTCTTTCATTTGTCTAGGCAATCCATTAAAATGGAGTGAGCATAGACACCCACAAACTTGAAACCCTCCATGTTGACCATCTTGCCCTGTACAAACGAATCAGAAATGCATTTGTATCCTTGCATGTACTTTGTTTTTAATTAGGGCTTCACTGTATGCTTATTTTACATAAAGATATGCAGTGGAAGGTATATGGGGATGGTATGGTCGTGTTATGCCATGTCTCCTCTTATATGCTGCATTACGTACAAGACGTTGACGCTATCCTTTTCGATAGATACATTAACACAAATGTAAGGGAGTTAACTGTTGAGTGGTCTTGCTTTTGCAATTCTAGGCCATCCCGACTACTTTCATGATTTGCATTAACGGAAATAGCAGTTGTGCTGGTTTTTGTTTCGTCTTTTTTATCTTGCTTATTGTTTGTCCAGTCATTTAGTGTAGCATTCCTTCACTAACTCGTACGTATCGCAAATCATTGTCTATATAAATGGGATTCAGGGGTACGGCCCTATATAGTATAATCGGACGTTTTACAAAAATGAAGTGTGCTGGTGTTATATCTCTTCGCGTAACTTGTTTTGCTCTATTTTTTACAGAATGAGGCAAAGTCCCGCACCTTAGTTATTTCACCTAGCCTTTTATTTGTTGGTTTGTGACTTGATTTCATGCTACTTCTTCAGTAGTGAGATGTAGAGTCGCTTTTTAGCATTCTTCAACTCTGCTTAATCAAATTTAATCGTTCATTTGAAAGTACGTCTCTAAGTTGCCATCTTGGTTTATTCTTATAAATGCGCGGAGGTATTTAAGTAGGGCCTTCACGGGTATTTGGAAGGTGGTGCGTTGCAAGTCATTGCCGTGGAACCATACCATATCCTCTGACAACTAATAACTGACACAGTATTGCGATTTCTATGCAAGGGTGATACCAAACCACGCGCCACTATGGATTTAGCTAAATGTTTTACAAATTTACTACGTTTTTTTCATCTTTTAATCCAGGCCTTGTTAAGGATGGCAATATTTTTTGGTCGAGTATCTGTACTTGGAATTCCAGGGAGAAGAGTTGACTACCGGGCAGACGGGAGATTTTAATCGAGTAAAATAGAGCACAAAAATATTGCGAAATTACTGTGCATGGACGTTACAGTGTACTGTTTAATGGGTGAAGGGAATAATCGTAGTGTTAACCCAAATTAAAATTTGACGACCAATTTCATGGTAATGTGTGCGCAGAGGCTTTTAGGTGGTAGCTAACATCGGGTTTATGCCTTATAGGTGATTGATTGGATTTTTGCTAACATTACAGAACGTCTAGAAGTGCCTAGCACTCATCGTTTGTTTCAAAATTTGTTCTTATGGTTGACTGTCTCCAAAATGATGGAATTCCTGCTGATTCAGTCTTCAACGAAGATGGAACAGTGAAGACTGGCAAAGGATGTCTCTCGGCTGTCATTCAACGTTGCTTGTTGGGTGACCATGTTGTGAGTTCACTCAGGTCTACGTTCGGATACCAGCGTAGCTTTTTTTCTAGCCAATTTTGCGGGAGTCAGTGCCCTTTTTTGTGGATAGATCTTACTTGACTGGTTCCATGCACCGAAGACTGCACACATCGCAGTTATATCCATGGGATCTCTGAACAAGACTTGAGAATTCCATTTTTTATGTTCTCCTTAGCTTTTCTTAGTCATGGTTTATGATATGAACCATATAAGACTCTGAGTTACTTCCAAATCAATGTAAAATAATCCTGCTTTACATCCCAGTAGGAAACAATCGCGCCTAATTTCTCCCGTTAAATAATTTATTTTGCTCCCTTGTGAATGCAGACAGTCTCCATTAAAAATCTACCCTAGTGGGTACAAAATTTGCAATTTGGTGTGGATAGCATACGTCCTAAAAATTGGCCTGAAATTTACCGAATTTATATTTTTAACACTAACCCTCAATAATGATGCTAGGGCCGAAAGCTTGACTTGTGTCGTAATTGATAGCCCTCTCAAGCAGTAGTATTTCGTCAGTTGCAGCAGGTGACCAGACATTTTCTCCAGCTCGTGTGGCTTTTTTGTCGTTATTCAGTTTCCGAACTATCGTATAATGTAACCCAAGAGTAGTTGGAATTCTAACAATCAGGGACCAGTTTCTGGTTCATCAATGCTACTTTGTTTCCATGGTTGTGATCGCCTTTGTTACTGGAATGTTTGTTACTGTGAGACGGGTAACCAGTCTACTCTGCGAACCGTGTTAGTAATCTGGACAAACTTATTTCTGGCCTATTAATGCTTTTTTTCTGGTGTTAGGAGTATGATATTAAATTGAATCACCCGAGGGGTCACACATGGAGCGTCACGAGAAGGTATCGTGAATTCAACGAGCTTCGAAAGGCCGTAAGTTTTCTGCGGAATTTGTTTTTGGCCTTCGCCGTGTAAATGTCTTGATCTTTGTGCCAAGTTTGGTCCATTTTATTGCCAAATCCATTGTCATATATGAAGCTTTTGCTTCTATAATATTCCGTTTTATTTCTCAGACGAGAAACAATGCAGAGAACTTTTCGAATAAGGTTGTCTAGTTAAAATTTTCATTTTGATGACTGTAAACGACTCTATTGAGGAGGAATCGTCTGCCTCTTCTCAATCTCTTATATGACTTTTGCTTCCGACCTTTGTTGACTGTTATTTCCACATATGCGACCTCATCGAATTTGCCGCGACAGAATCTGTTTACTAGTAGCTCACTATAATTGATGACCGTTCATTGTTAAATGTGTCCATGTGGCTATTGTGTAAATGTGATTCTCCTAGTGTGCGGAATACTTTAGACTGTAACACAACGGTGAATAGCTTAGTTATAGGTCGAACGCGGGCATTTCTTCGCAGCAAATTTTCATCACACTTTTGTGTTGGTAATGCAGTAATTTTTAGTATCCGGTTGCTTACACCTCAGCATTTTCTGATTAACTTCAAGGCCTCTTTCGGTGTGTTCCAACGTTACATGCAGAAGAAAATCGGGGGTTCGCAAACCAAATAAACTCCTGCTTATTCCTAATCACCGTCCAATCAGTAACCATTATATGTATTTGCGTACGATTTTTATCCCGACGGCATTCGCCCGTCTATCCTAATCAGCCTGGCAACTTTGCTGGACTGTCTGATTAGGAGATAGTCGCTCCCCCACACTCAGCTTCCTCGTTGTCATGGTGGCGCCTTCATATCCCAACCCTAAATTTCACTGCGTGGGTAAAAGTACCGCTGCAACATTCCTTCAAAATAACCTCTCAAGTTACCCTCCTACAGCTGACAAACGCTAACGCTTTTTTGCCTAATTGGACGCTGATGCGTTTTAAAGTTGAAATCAGTTTGTGCGATGAATGCCTGTTGTGAATGTTTAGACGAAATCGTGTATATTGCGTCATCTTGTCGGCTACCATGACGCTGAGACTTAAATCAACTTCGTAAAAAAACATTCCCAGTGACCAGTGTTACCATGGGCTCTTAGGGGATGCATTCTGAGACCGGTGCTATCTCTAGTTAGGCTTTCAGAGTATAAAACGTAGCATCCCTATTCGAAATCGACATAGTCCTTCGTTGAAAATATTTTTATGGTCAAGCGACCATGTAGCCTGGTCTGTTTACGACTTGAGGTGTTTTGATAGATTCCTAAAATTCTTCAATTCCTTACATTTCAGACCGGCTTTGCTGGATTGCAACCACGATTATCCCTGCTTATTTTGCCAGAGTTTCCATGGGTTGATTACTACTTAGCAAACTTCGAGCTGACGAAAAGGCCCTGAGTTAGCGGTTTTATTTAGTTCACTTGCAAATATTCAGTA
Organism: Mesocestoides corti; assembly: GCA_900604375.1. Classification (NCBI taxonomy): domain Eukaryota; kingdom Metazoa; phylum Platyhelminthes; class Cestoda; order Cyclophyllidea; family Mesocestoididae; genus Mesocestoides; species Mesocestoides corti. The sequence continues at coordinate 171,249 of UXSR01005200.1, forward strand.
AAGATGGTAATTTAACCTTTTCTAGGTCCTTTATGAGACTGTAGCTAAAGCAGAACTAGAATTCGTCATGATGTAATGCTATCAATGGACGGTAATAATTTTGACCCTCGGACATTAACTTGTTTATCTCGTTACAGTTGCACTCAAATTATGCCCTGCCAGATAGCCAGTCGATCAGAATGCCGGCAAAAAGGCTATTTAATAACCTCTCCCTTGCTTTTGTGCATCAACGCGGTCTTGAATTGGAGGCCTTTCTAAACGGCCTTCTGACCCACTACACTCTCCCTCCGCCTCCACTTGCTGATTTTATTGATTGGGAAAGATATGTGGGTTTTTCTGTTGATATGGTTATCCAAAACTATTCGTAGTTTTCCACGAACTAAGATTTTAGTAACAATGCCATGTCCTTCAAATGAGTTTTATGTGAATTCGGAAAATGTTTTTTGTATCAGACCTTAGGTTTCTAGTGAACTAGCACGGAGTCCCTCGGAATGTTGTCGTCACTCCCTGCTGTAGTCGAAGTTATAAAATGCCGTAGTAATTTATTATTGTATTGTATTGATGTGAACTGTTGACACAAATTGTATGGCATCCTTGACCAACTTTGGTGAACAGGACTACCGAGCAGAAAATCGAGCATCTTATTTGTATTGCCATAAAACTTAACACCTCGTTTATGTAGCGTATCATAAAAATGGCATTACAAGTCGTAAATTTACACATTAAATTGCATTTTTGTGTGCCATCAAACGCGTTTTTTAGTTATTTGCCTTTAATGCTAGTTGAAGTAAAGCACCCTATTCAAGATTCAATGAAGATCGAGAACTGAAACATCTGTCGTTGCTCTCACTAATAATCGCCTTGGTATAGCGTAACGTTATGTGGTGTTATTATCGGATTAATTTTTACACACGTCTCTTTCTACAACTTTAAATCACATTTAAGACTGCCAATAAGCTCTATTTTTGCTTTAATCCTCTCATGCGAGGTAAACGGCTATTTGTCTTTTAGGATGTTCATGGCATAACAAATTGTCTGGCCCGACAGTTGGCCAAGGATGGTAAGTGATTTATTTTTCAAATGTGCAGATGTGATTGAGAGCACTTACGTACTTGTTCATCATCGTTAAAAAATGCCCACACCACTTCTGTCCTCTCGTGTGGACCTACACTTAGTTCTCGCTTGGACACGTTCTTCATAACATCAATTTTAAGAAATTTTGTGGCTCTCAGACCGAAATTTTAACAGCACTTAATTGCTCAAGGTAGAAGGAACTCGAGCTCCTCTCTTCTCGTTACTCGTTTAAATAAAATCACATGTTATTACTCTCTGTTCATTTGTCGCATTTAGAGAGCGGTTTATAACTCCAGACGATGTTAAAACTAACACCTTTCATAATAAAAGCAGCAGAACAAACATATCACAGTTCCCTGGCAATTTACTGCATGTCATCACTTTGTCAGACCACCGGACGTAAGCTTGCTGAACTTTGGGGAGATCTCTACTGCATTTTTCACTGGAAGTCAGAGATGGCGTTAATTCACATTTAAAACTCAGCAACCTTCATTTACATCGCCCTAGTTTGCTTTAGTTGTATTGTAAACCATCGGTGCACTATTAATATTAGCGTCGTAATCGTTGATAGCCATTTCATAGAGGAATAAGCGCTAGCTTGCTTTCGCCGGAGTTTAGTGCTAGTTTTTATTCGAACGTTGTACCTTCACCTTTGATATTCTGCTTTCTTACGATGAGACATTCTGTGTGAGCTATAAACTAAATTGACAGTGTACGAAGAAGATGCCGTAAGCAAATCTGTCAACTAGTTTAGAAGGATCTGTCGTAACGGTAGATAGTAAACTGATCAGTATTTGGGTGGAAACTGGTGAACAGGCGGAAACAACATTGAATGAAAATGCCCCGTGTTACAGGACACAACGGGCTGCACAGTTTTTTGGTTGCTTGCTTTCATCTTTCACATGCAGAGCAAAGAGGAATTTGGGTGCCGTTTGCCTACTTTTAACCCAGTTGCCTGAATTGGGCTGGCAATGTCTCCATAGCTGAGCGAGGATGATGACCTATTCGGGTATGGCAGCCTCCCAAAGACCAATTTGGTGTAATTCTGACGTCTTACTTCATCCCTTCTCGCCCCTCTAACTTTGAACCATCAGGTTCTCATCTGCGTCTTTTTCAGAACGCCCACCTTTCTGCATTGTCACTTCGTGAATTTGATCATTAGAGGTTCCGTTCCGCCCACACATTCAAAAGACTGCTGTACTACATTTCCGCTTGCCTTTGGTTTTCCGAAGGTGTGTTGGGAAAGGGCACAACATTGCCTCGTAAATATTTTAGCTTGGAGTTTAATAGCTGGTGCCACTGGTCGTCATTTTCCGCTTTTATAACTCGGTTTCCGTCACGTCTCTCCATCGTTACGCTCGCGCATTCACAAAACGAAAGGCTGCTTTTTTTTATTCAAAAGACCCGCAAAATTTACAAACCAACTCACCAACAAGTAGTCCTATCAAGCTTCCTTGTGAATCAAGCCGTGAGTTGCTCTTGGAATCATGAAAAATAAATGTGGGAAATGGAATTGGAAAAGGCTGTCAAATAAGTACAATACGAATCATCACTTCTTTTTTTTAGGTGACACCGTCTTGGACTCCAATGATGTCTTTGTCATGCACGTTTATCAGCTGCACGCAATCAATAAACGCATGATCTCACCTGTTTCTTTAAATCGTACGTGATTGTTTGCTGTTTTGTCGCACACTGATGTCTTCTGGAAGCAAATTTGGCGATGGTAAATCCACCAGATTAGTATATAGCTTCGTGCAGAGGAATTTGATATGTCTTCAATGTCGCTGAAGTAGTATCAGTCCTGTCGTTTGCTCGCTGCGCTTACGTTTGCGCCTAACCAAATGAAGTTTTTTTGTGTTAAGCTTATTTGTACCGCCTCATTCATATCACGCACAAATATTTGGGAAAAAGCCTCATTTTCGATTCCATGCGTCTTCTTTTTAATTTGTAGACTGAGTGAAGTTACGTAGTACATTTCTTCAAGGTTTCGCGGTTTTAACACTGCTGTCGATAATGTAGAATAGTAATAACGTAATAAACATAGACTCTTGTCCGGTTGTTCTTAGGGTTCATCCTAATGCAGATTTATCTTTACTCGTTCAACTGCTACAAATTCCTCCTTACTTTGACAGTTACGTTAGTCTCGCTGCTGAAATTCTTCATACGAATTTTTCCCTTGTTATCGGCGCAAGTAAAACTTGCGTTACTTTAACCTTGCTACCGTCCCTTCTCCATTCATTTTAGTTTTTAATAGACCGAACGAAGATTTTGGCCGTGTTCTTGACTTCGTTTCTCGGGTTAAGCGCCTTAAAGTAAGTCCTTTCACTACGTACGTCATATTTTCTTGAATTTTCAATTTTGCTGTCGGTAATGGTGGACGTAGCCCGTTTTTGCGATCCTAGTGAATAGATAATTTGGATATGAACCTAAACCTAGTCGTTTTTTTGGGGGGCCAAGCATAAATTGCACGAATAAGCTTATGTTAACGAACCCACCGAAGATGTCAAATGAAGCGAAAATGGCCGTATGGAACATTGCTGCCCGTGGATAGGAATTAGCAGTCTGCGCTGCTGAAAGTCAGGTATTTGCGAACACTTGCTATGGCCACTTGCGGTTTTCGAAGGACTGTCTCAGACACATCAGTCTACGTCACTTGGCGGTGGGGTTTCCTGCTCAGCAGTTCGCCGAGGTTCTTCCCCTTAATCCGGTTACCTTAATCTCTCGTGATCTCTGTCAACTGAAGAACGGCTAAATCTCCGATTTGCGAAAGTACGCACTTTTATATCGGAACTCAGGATAATTCGTCTGGTTCATTTAGTGTTAATGACAAAACGTAGGTTTAATATTGTTTAAGACAAGGGAAACACAGAATCCTTAGAATTTAAAGACCTGGAGTCATGTATCTGCATTAAGGGGCTCATGTTAAGTCAAAATATCTGCCTTCGCAATAAGTTCTTCCGTAATTGTCCCCGTAAAACGTACCATGTCATCTTTTATTATTAATTTAATGTTTTTTGTCGAGATTTCGGGTGTATTGATCTCGTCTATTGCCAATTTAACATGCTTAGATTTTTTTGTGGTGAACAACCGTCTCGACTGGAAAATCGACCTGCAAAGACTGCTCCAATCGGAGTCGAGCAGGATAATCCTCCTTTCAGGACTAGACGGAGCGTGTTGTAGTGTAACTTCATATGCACTTTATGGTAATCCTTTATACAAAAGACATTCAAAAAGCCTTCTCATCCAGTGTTTCATCTTTCGAACAGAGGCTGTTTTCGCTGTCTTTACTTTTTGTTCATGAACCAAAAGGAATGTGGAGGCATCGACCCGTGCCCACCTTCATATGGGAAATTTTCCTCAACTCGTGTCTACATGTGGAGGGAAATCTAACGTTTATATCCAACTTTAAGTTCGCTTGTCGGGCAAATTGTGGGGACGGATTTAACAAGCACTCGACGCTTTACAATGATCAAAAAGTTACATTGCGCATTTTTCTTGCAATCCACGGAAAACAGCTGTTTTATTTTGCACTGACCCATTGTTTTCTCGTTTTAGTTGCTCGGTTCGCTTGATAAGCTCCACAAGAGCAACATCGCCATAAACACCCTGACCTTTGACATGTCGCCGTTCCGAGGCCTTCAGTTTTTGGAGGTGAGGTGATTCGGTCCTTGCTCATTTACTCTTCAATTTACTAACTCTCCTAGTCGATGATTTATCAGATTTTTCAATTTGGAAATCGTTAACGGATTGCAGATCGCGTAGTGTTGCTGAAAAGGTGAAAAGCCATTGGGTAACAGTGACACAGATTCTTCAGGGTAATTTGTTAGTTTGTGTCGGCGGAAGCGTGAGCTTTGATTCGACTTCATTTGCACCTATTGAGCCGAGGAGTCAGTATCATTTTGCATTACATTTGTTAAATTTCCTACTCCTTATTTTCGCTTGTTTTTTAGTTAAACAACGTTGATCTGAGGCGAATGCGAGGCTTCGAGCACATCAAGGCTACTGTCACGCAGTTGACCGTCCATCACAGTCTGAAGAACCTCAAGGTAAGCCATTCATTGCATTGAAGTTTCCTGGCCTTGTTGCCCACTTCCAATTCGGCTGAAATAAGTTTGCCGCAGCAATTTCCTCCGAAGTGATAAGGTTCTACAACACACTAGTATTATTGTAGTAGTAGTGGACATGCTATTTTGTGTTGCCCAGCAATTGTAGGTTGTTTTTAACCTAATTAGACTGCAACGCGTCTGTCAACGGAAGTGATCATTATCAAGCAATAGCTTCGTTTTATTTGCGATAAATTTAATGCTAATATAGCTTGCTTCATACAAGCCAACTCTTTTCTCGTCCTGCTAATCAATCAAATATCCATCTCAGCCAATAACCTTTCTGATTCACTCATTTGTGCTTGAAAGTGTTTTGTAACGAGTTTTGATGTTTCTCTTAAATAATTCAGCGGCTGAAGACCTCTGTAGGTAAACGTTTCGTGCTAGTGCAATGATTTGCTTTTAAATGGCCGATAGTAAAATGTGCATCACTTCCATTTTCGGTATCCTGACTTACCACTTGGTGTTAGTTGTTGTTCGCTTCTTTTGTGGTTCCTCCATTTAATGCTTTTTTTAGAACCTCATGCTGGGTGACCTGTTCGCGGTGGGCGACGGTGATTGGGTGCATGGTGAAAACCCGATCCCGACGCTCCCCTGGGATCAGATCAAGATCGCGAACTTTTCTAACAACTTCCTTCATCTCATTGACCAAACAATCGTGAGTGCCGGTGTATTTAACAGCTGCCCACTGGAAAGCCTCCTTTTTGAACGAAAATTCAATTTCCCTCTCTGGTTATCTTGCTGTCTAAGACTCCACAGTTATATTTAAACGTGAATCCGCCTCAATTTATGATAATTTATCGCAATCTTCAGGCTCTTCTGCCCAACGTCGAAATTCTCAACCTTTCTAACAACCTGCTCACGGAAATCGCCTCACTCACGTCTCTTCCGCTTCTCCGCGTGCTTTATCTCTCGGATAACCAACTTTACATTGGAGAGGAGTCTAACTTCGTCCACAACGAAGGCTGTGAGCTGCTTCCTCCTGATGCCACTGATTTGCCCGAGGGTCTGGCTCTTTCCAAGACCTCCATTTCCGCGGGAACCAGCGAGTCTTCAACTGAGCGGTGGAAGCGTGCTGTTCCCCTCAAACCTCTTCGTGAACGTCTCGGAGAAGTGCAAATTCTGGTATTGGCAAATAACGGTTTGCGCTCCGCTTCAATTGTGGATGGCATGTGCAGTCTACAGCATCTTGATTTGTCCGGCAACAAGATCGACTCTGTAGGCGAGATCTATATTAAAACCCTACTTATTTCTTTGTAAGTAGCCATCAATGTTTTTGTGTGCTTGTTGTAGTTCGCAGAACTGACGTACCTGGGAAATCTCCCACATCTGAACTCGTTAGAATTAATGGGAAATCCGATTTGTGATCATCCGTACTATCGCCGCAATGTGCTCGATCTGCTAGGCCCTAGATTTTCTCTGGTAAGCTTCTCATAAGTGATTATCTTACGCATATTTTTGACGCGGTATTTAGAAATCCCTCACTGCCTCTTCCGCATTTTTTTACAGATTGTACCGGACGGACAGAGAGTAACAACATCCGAAAGCGAAAATGTCCGGCTCTACCGGGCCCTAAAAAAGGGCGGTGCTGTCGTCGAGGGTGCCTCGCCCGCCACTGCTCCCGTTGGGCACAAATCGAGCGCTCTAGTTGATAAGACGCCTCCCCTGTCATCTAATCAGCCCAAAGACTGCACGAATACGACTTCAGCCGCTGTCGCTGAGGGTGCATTGCTTTCTTCCCTCCAACCAAACCAAGTCGATGGGTCTAATGTTGCCAGCTGGAGTGAAAACACACCATCTAAAACAGCAATTATTGATAATCATGCAATTCAGAGTTCTTGTCTCCCTCCTCAACATAAGCCGGTGCCTCATTCCAATTTAAATACAGGAGAGGCTGAATCGGAATGTACTAAGCATCACGATTCAGATGAACGGACAGCGTTAGAGCAAATGCCCACACATGCTCTACCGACAACTCCAAGTGCTGAGTGTCTTTTCACAGAGGTGAGCTGTGGCGCCACTCAACCAAAGACTACACAACTCGACGTTTTGCCTAACCATGCGGAGGGGGACAGTCACCTGGAGCACCAAGTCTCAGACGAGGTAGTTGACAGTACCCTTGTGACATCCGCCATGATAGAAGAGGAACCGGAATTCCAGTTCGCCTCCCGTACGCCCCCGGCCACAAAGCGCGATAGTGCCCTTGGCGAGCCTCCGTTTACGCAGTCGGATAAACCCGCGAATGATGACAGGACTGAAATGCCTATTAACTTCGTAGAAGCAACTCCGGATGAAAATCCTGAAGGAGCCTCTTCTGTCGCTTGTCATACCGAGGAAAGGCGTGAAACCGCTGTTACAGAGGAGTCTCCTGTCTCCCACGATGATAAATCGGGCGCTTCTTCTACTCACTTGAAGACGTCTTGTGATATCCAGCTCTGTTTCGACCCGAATGCTTCTGCTATTTCTTCAGGGCTGTTGCGCCACCCTGAGGCAACTGGGGGAGAGGGTTTTTCCGTTGAGTCTGCACCAGACCTTGGCGACGCTCAACAGACTGCCCACCTCAATACCACTGGAGACGAAGTCTAACCTCTGTTCTTGTGCAGCCAAATGAAAGTGCTTCGATATCACATCAAGAGCAGGACTCAGACGTCTTATAATGCCATGGTAGACTTCTCCAGGTCTTCCATTTTCACTGGAATCGTAAATTTATTCCTGTCCAATGTAAACCAACCAATGTCAAATTGTAATTTAGTCTGTGATTATATTTTCTTAATAATAAAATATTTGTTAATAAAATCCTTTAGTTTTATAGGCGTTGATTCTTTCATTTGAACGGTTGTCTCCTTGCTCTGAACTTTTAATTTTGATCTAGCTGAATTGCAAAACAAATGCCACGTCTCAGAGTAACATGCATCTTTTGTAAAATTTTGGTCTTAGTTGTAATATTGCATCCTTATGCAAGATTACCTATGGCATTTTAGTAGCATTGAATCTGTCCATTTTTCGAAAATCACTGCCTCAAATGTGTTTACACTTGCCTAGCTAGTATTTTCCACAAGTCCATTTCTATGGGGCTTAAAACTCACCTACAGGTTCATGGTTCAAAAATGCGTAAAATTGTGGTGTTGCTAATCGTCCAGATTCATCTGTTTGGGCGTCTTGCTACTAAACGCAAGAGGTGAATCACTTTGAATGGCCTCATTACTTATTCCTTGAACGGCGTCGGAAAAGCCTTTGGCTAAATTTTATGGCGGTTTTAAACTCCCTTTTACCTTAATTTTCGCCATTTTAGTAACTGTAGCAATGACGTCGAGTCTTTACGATGGACTAGATGACGTTGAAATTAGTAAAGGTGGCAGTGGCGGCTCAGGGGGATGGGTTTTGGGCGGTACTTCGGGTCCCTCTTCAGGTTCGACCACTACTACTGGAATCGGCCGTCTTGTCGCGGCGGCTTCAGGCAATGCTGCTGGTCCCGGAGGCAGCGGAGGCTATTCGAGGTGAGTTTTTCCTTAAAGTTATCTACATCTTATCAAACTTTGCTCTTATCCTGTTTCCGCTGGGACTGGATTATCATCGAAGCTTGTATTGCAATTATCCAAATGCCACCTTCGTAACTCGGAGTTGAACCGGCGTCCGAAGGTTCCGTGATTGTCACTGCGCAATGTCCATGTTCCCTTTCTGGACCCTTCCTTGAATTACTAACCCAGTGCCATGGTCTGGGGAACCGTGTTCATGCTAAAGTGCTTTATGCGAAACCACCTCCGACAGTTCCATTACACTGGCACAATCGAAATAGCTCGTATGCTTGTGTATTTGGCGATAATAATTGCCTCCGGTAAAATCTGGCAGCCCCATTATAACCTCCCCCCTGTTACTCAGCTGCCACCTTTGAACTCCAGTTTTTAACTTGGTTAAACGCCTGGTCAGCAAGCCTCACTAACAGCCTGGATTTTCCTCTTTCCTTGCAATGCCTATGTATCTTAGCTGATTAATTCAGCAGTCATAAGCTGCTGCCGCTCCACCGTAATATGTTCCTTTAAGCTTGACATTTGGTCGTGAATTTGTTTGCAAACAATCGAACCCATCTGTAGCCAATTTGCAAATACTCATGCCGGAATGCTGAACACGAACGGATTGCCGTGGGAATATGGGTCTGGTCCATCTGATTTCTGCTGCTGGTGGTGTCCGTTTTTCTGGTAGGGTGCACCAGGCATGAGATTTAGTTGGTGGTAGCGAAACATGTCAGTGTTTTCTGCAATCATTTTACCATGTTTGGTCAATCCACTTGGTAGGTTACCATTGAAGCCAATGTTCTTACCTTTTGTGGGATTGCGGATTAGAGTTGTCTCAGTTCCTTTAGCCTTCTCTGCTCTTGGGATTATAAGTAGGCCTTGTTGACTGATCCTAGTCCTTAATTTTTGCTGTGTGTATGTGTGAGTAACTGTTTACTTTGCTGTATATCGCTTTGCTTACTTCATTTACTAATGTGCCCATTCCGTGTGGAAGCGCAGGCGATTGCAATAGCGCACGAAAAAGCATGCTCGCCACCACGTCCGTCCGGATCTTTTTTGATCAACCTCAGTTCTCATATGCAGTCCAATTCATATGCGAAAAATTGCAGGAATAGAATTTCTAAATAACACACATTAGATGTTTTTGCTAAACAAGTAATTGGCTTTTAGTTAACTCCTCATGACGGAAGATGCGGTAAAAGAATTTCGTAAGGCTACTGTTTCGTCATTGCCTGTGAACCTCACCTATGAATTGTCAAGGTTAATTTTCATTGGTGAAGACCTATTTTGGCGGAGTTCCATTAACGTCTTGCAGCGGAGTTCCAATAAATCTACCAAGCCCACAGTTGACATTTTGTTTACGGACCGATTAACCTGTCCATAAATCGTGTACTTTAGGGCAAGGATTTTTTATGCTGTCTGCCTCAAAACCTTCACTTGGTTACTGTTTTCTTGGGGTTTGGTTTGACCGACGGGGCTTCATTAGTCTCGCTTCTCTTTTGCAAATCTCAGTTTGTCATTTCTGAGACTACTCCTTGGTTATGCTTGACGCTGCCCAGTCGAGCCACAACTTTCCCCTTGAGTAACTTTGGCTTGCAGGGACAGATGTCCGCAAAGCCATCCTGTTTATTGGCAATTTCGGGTATGTCGTCAGTGCAGCTGCGTGTGAGTAAACCCGAGTTTCGTGGCCATCGTCATTTTTCCTCTCGCGCGCTGCGTATAGACATAATTTTTTTGGAATGCACACCACACACGCACATCCGCGTTGGCGCCAGTGGAGTTTAATTAGTAAATGATTTTTCTGTTTTTTTTTGATTCACTGTCTTCAGTTGGTCTACCATATAGGCTTGGCAGCCCCTAGTTCTTCAGTTCTGCAAGCAAGCATAATGCTATCAATTTCAAAAGTGACAAATTCCTCTCTGAAAAGATGATGCATGATTAATTTACTGAATAGGATTGTCACCGTTTAGCTCAGACATAGGTTGAACCGAAGGTGTCTTGGTTGCACGTTCCCCTTTCCGTAACATGGCTATTTTTGCAGTCGCGGACTTCGCATCGTTACGGTTTAATGTGTCAGGTCTTTCTAAAAATGGCTTAGGGTAGGATTCTTCTCGTCCCTCGGAAAGTTGTGTTCCTTGTGCTTCGCCTCGAATCACCGTACCCGGGCATCTATTATTAGACGTCAGTTATCTCGATTTTCGACAAAGTGATTTTCTTAAATTGCTATTTGTATAGTTGCGCCTATGAACGAGTTTGTTTTCCTAGCATGAAGCTAATGCAGTCCCACATGGCTGCAAAACGCGCTCAAGGCCGTCGTGGTGGAGGAGGCGGTGGTGACTTCGGGTCAAGGTCAGCTGTAGCTCCTGTCGTCGACCTTCAACGTCGAGGTGGTGGCGGCGGCGGCGGCGGCTACGGAACGAGCAGCGAAGGTTCCTATCGGTTGGTTTTCCTATTTCCTTTGGATGCTCTTTTACTGTAACTTGATGTAGCTTACCCTAAATACCGCTTTTGCTTTCAAAAGTTTTGCATAAAATTGCATGGATTATGTAGCATCATTCATTTCATCGCTGGTTCGGGCTTTGTTCTAGTGTTTACGCCTCACAAAAATGAATCCATCTCCGATTTCTACTTATCCCTTGGCCTTCTGCAGATTTCCACAATTTATTTTGATTTCAACTGTTTCCTGACCTTTTTTAAGCTGTGGTTGCACTACTAACATTCACGAAAACTCGCATGTTTCAAAATTGTTTGGCGTCTGCAGGAAAAAATTTAACATTGTAGCTTTTGCCCAAATAGAAGTTTGTATACGGTTAGTGTTTTCAGAGTGATCTACCTTATCTTAGATTCGCCTTAAAGAGGCATTTCCGTAATTTTGGTGATTTGGGTCACGATGGCCAAGATACATTCGCTATTGTTGATGTGTATATTTTTATGCCCGTGATGAAGTACGTTTAGTTTTGTTTAATTGGAATTCTTATATCTTCTCCATATGGCAGCTCGTAGACTCCCACGCCTTGTTTACCTTTAAAAGTCATGCTTTTCGACTTTTCTGTGTCCGCCTCATGTTTTGACTGTCATCACAAATTTCACGGCCCTGACTGCTACCGAGTGTACACCTGTATCTCTGTTGTTAGTCAAATCATGCTCATTTTGCCCTAAGTACCCCCTACGTAAATGCAAACATTACCGTGACTACGTCATAGCAACTTGTAAGGTATTGCAGTCATTTTAAGGCAAAACGTACTCTTCCCATGTGGGCTTTTTAACTATCTCCTCGCTACCCCATTTGGGAATGTCCAGGCTGATGTAGTAACTGAAAACTAGTATTCCAATGAAAATCCTTGATGACATCATCTGCCCATCCTTACGAGGTTTCGATCTTAGTTTCAATCAGGTAACTGGAAAGATGGAGCGGGTTCCCCCATCGTCGTCTTCGTCGGGGCGTTCTCTAAGCGGGTCCAATCAACTAGGAGCTACGGCGGCCTCAGGTCTGCTCTACGGCGAGCCTAGCCTCTCCCTGGGCATTCCCGATGAGTACAACCCCCTGTGTCCCAACGATTACGAGGAGCTCGCCCGACTGAAACGGGATAGACGCAAGCCAGACGTGAGTTGAGCTTGTTTGTGCTGTTTTGGTTTCGTGACAATTTAAAGGGCTCTCTAAAAGAGGTTCACTTTACTTGCACTTTGAAGTTCTAGACGTAACTCCTGCTACTTGCACTGCTTCATTCACTAACAAAGGTGTTGGTTTGAAGCTTAGTTTCACATCGTCTGCCTACTAGCCTTGTTGGGGGCCTATTTGTCTGCACAGACACTAACGATGCTTGCAGGGAAATCGTGATTTCGGTGTCTCACTATCCGTGATAACTACTTGGACCGTTAAACTCACAATTGAAGATGTGTTCTCAATGAATCACCATCCCCCAGCTTACCGATGTTTTGTCTTAATGCTCCTCAACGTCTAGTTATAGGAGTGAAGCCATGAAGAAATTTTCCATCAGCAAAAACCTAGGCCACCACAAGTATTGCTGATCGTTGATTTAGACAAATATGTTTTCTTTTTGAAGCTCTAAGAAAACCAGCTATTTTTATCCGTCTCCGTTTGGACGTTTGTGTAAACTGAAGAGGGTAAAAAGAGAAGGAATGTGGGTTCCTCATCGACTTTTAGTTGAGAAAAAAATTCAGCTTGTAACCATCAGTAGTACACTTTTTGTCCAGGCTAGAACGAGATAATTTTGCGCAACGAATTGGCGTTGGAGATTCAATTTACCATTTGGCATGCAAAAAAACAGTGTTTAACACTACAGCGACCGCTCTTGCCCAAACTGTATTCTGGTCTTGATGATGGTGGGTTTTGATTGCAATGATCCCCCGTGGGGTTTTGAATTGACGTTAAAACCATAAATGCTGAATTTTTGTGCAACGGAGAAGCTAAACATCGCCTCTCCTCAAAACACCCACCACGATAACACAAGACCTCGTGGCGTCAAAATAACCTCGGGATTTTCTGATGGCAATACCTACCTCACCAACTGTAATCTTCAGAATTCACTCCGACCGACTACCACCAACATCTGCCACAGATCTGCCGATTTTGTGCTTAGGGGGCGTAAATTCTCTAACTTACTGTCTGCACATTTAAGACAGGAACTGGCTTAAGAGGCTAAACCCGTACACCGGGGCCAATTTCACAACAAATTAAAGTTGCGGCTTTTTACGAGAGGCACGAATTCTCCTTTTTTGCACTCATTTATCCGTGGATTATTTGCTTGACTTCGAGGTTTCTGCTATTTGCATTATCGTCTTTTTTTGGCAATTGCTGGAACCATTTCACACTAGCCACATCTTTGTCCAATTTGTTAAATTCACAAAGTAAGTTCGAACTGGTGGAAATTGTTAATCCCACTAAAGTTTAGTGTATGCCAGTGATTGTTTATTAGCGCATAAATTCCTCCCACAATGTTTTCCTTCGAGGTTCTTAACATTCAAAATTTCCCGCCAGACTTGCTTCCCATGTGCTGCATTGTGGCTGTATCTTTATGAAATATGGCCTCATTTTGGTTTAACAGTTCAGATCGTTCAAATTCTGCATGAATTACAACGCTAAATTGCTGGGAATGCTGCGCTCTTTGTTTATCAATTTGCGTTTTAAGCTTTAATTGCTGCTGTATCACCTCATTGGTAATGAGGTTGTGAACTGGGCAAATTATGCGTCGTTACTAATTCATGTGTACTTTGAAATGATAATTTACGTGTATAGTTGTCCACCTTTCTCCACAGATTAAATTAGTAAACCGCTAAATCGGATTTTTCAACCGTACTGGATTTACCATTTCTCTCTACTTTTTTCGGGATTCATGACATAAAACGTGGTCACCCATTTTGGATTCGAATGCGAATATATAGTCATGAATTCAGTCCTTTTTATCGTCAAATTAGAGACCTTTTAGGTTAATTGGAACCTGTCGCCTCTTTCAATAAAGTAGATTACTTCGGATAAATCCCCAACAATGGTTTCCCGTAAGGAATGAATCCACTTTTTTTATGAACGGTCCTTTCCAGAGATGAAATTGAGACTCCACATGTTATTTGGCAAACGGGCGCTTACTCAGTTCTGCATGCATTAATGCCAAATCCTTTAGGATCGCACGCGTGACTCCCACGGTAGCGGATTCAGTCGTCGGCCGAATCTTTCAGACAGCGATAGCGCTGGCAGTTCTGACGACTCCGACGGCCGAGAAGATCGCGGTCGTCGAATTCGCCCGCATCACCGACGCAGGCCTCCGCCCCCGCCACCCGCCAGTCGTGCCGCCATCGCTCCTCCCAGCAGTCTGTTGGAGGACGTTGTTGTTATTGCCCCAGGCACTGACTCTGCTGCTGGCGAGCAAGACGCCGATGAGGGTGAATCGACCGCCCATGCGGCCTCAGGAAGTTATGGAATGTAAGCTCTCGAAGCCTCTTTTCTCTTACTTTGCTGAAATCACCTCGTGTTTGAAATGTTTTGTATAGCAGTTTAGTAAACGGTAGGTTTTCTCGTTTGCCTCATGGAGGAGGCAAGTAAATGTCGAACTGATAGATTTCGTTTCAGTTTTATGTACCTATTTGACAGTTACAAATCGATATTTTCCAGTTGGGCACTTACCCCTCCCACCCATAGCCAAAAAGACTCCTTGAAATCATAATTTTTTCTGTCCATGCTAATAACCCTATAAATAATAACAGCTTTATAGTAGCTTAGACTAATCCTCTCGGGATTAGTAGCCAAATTAATCTTCATACGCATCTTTTATGCGTCATCCGCATACGTTATGAGTGCCTTGCCTCCGTTTTTCGCGTCCTTTGTTTTGTACACGCGTTTCCGGTGTCGCATCCACCCCTTGATAAAGATTGTCAACACAGCCTAAGACGCTAGGTACGAAACTAGCCCACTAAAATCAGAGGGCCTTATGATTCACTTGCCATATTCATCGGATGGGGAGGGGCAATGACAGATGAGGTCTGTCTCCTGTTCAGTACTACACCTACTCCAGACTTCCGCCTGTACTGTTCTCCCCCGGCACGTCGCTTACTCATTTTTTGAGATGTGATGGTCCTTTGGCTTTAGCGTACCATGTGGCTAAACTCGACTTAAATACGAGCGAACTCCCCTTTGAAAAATGATTGGGATGTTTAATGTATGAGTCGCCCGTCGAATTCAGCTTCGCTGCAAGCCGAAAATACGCACTCATGCTTTTTTTTTAATATGCGGGTTGATTCGTTTGATGAAGGACCGTCTTGGCTCATATTTACAGCAAGTTAGAGCCTCACGAATTAACGTCAATGATAACTATCACTGCTGTTCCAATGGGATCGAAACTCGTCATAGTTGCTATCTGTGTCCTATATGTGCACTGCAACCTGAATGGCGCCTCCGTACATCCATGACATTTTTGGGGCCCATAACTGAATTTCACTTTTATTTGAAATTTTGGCACCTGAACAATAAATATCCTCCTCTATTCACATCTTTTCATACATAAATTGTCACCGATTAGCGTACCTTGCTTTTAGGTATATGCGTCTGCCCATTAACCACGCGCACATTTTTCCGTTTTGGCGTTTTTTGGAGGCCTCATCCCCCATTTTGACAGTCACCTCTCGCGCGACTTGTTCGGGTCTTTTGGGCAAATTTTAGCGGGGGTGTTTTAGCCGCCTTCGCACCATTGTTAGCTGGGCTAGTCCAGATGTCTTCTGGGGGAATGTAAACGGTAATGGCCCTTTTACTTAAAGTAACTTGCTTAACCGACAAAGGCTTGTGACAGCCCGGGCGCAGGCAACTGTTTGACCATTTCGTGGTCTCCACCCTGCCTTAGTGTGGTGCGTCATCACCTGGACTTCGTCTGGTGCTTGTTGCCAAAAGAGCCGAATTTTTTGAGTGCCCCGTTATTTAGTTAAATTTCGGGTTTGTTTTGACGTGTGTGGATGCTTATCGATTTAACTCTCGGTCAATCTGCCTCTTACTGTCCCCTGTTGATTTCAGATTTATCGCGCTCATCTTTCCACGCATTGCAATACTCATAATTTAATATTGGTCACAATATCTCTGCCATTCGCTGCACTAATTTAATCGAATTAATAGGAATCAGCGGTGAAAGTTCTTTCAATTTTTCTTGAAATATTCATGAAATCACTAAGGTCTTTTCCCTTCTCTATGATCTTTGTCTAGTGCCTTCTTTTGAACATTCCAGTGGTGCAAAAATTTGTCATATATCGTTGTCGCGGTATACCAGGTTTTATTCTAGACCGCTAAACTTAATCGAGCATCAAATGTTCACTACAATTTGGACTTTGGAAAGACCGTAGCGTGGCTTGCCAACAAGGTACTTTCCAACTGCCGGTGTAAAATTGAATCAAACAAACTAAACTGTTTACACAATGTAGCTGTTGGATGTCTGAACTTTTAGTAGTTACTTCCTCGCAGGCTTCTTGACTTCTCTCCTTTTTTTTCCGTCACCGAGGCTGTAACATCCCCTCAATTCGAAACGTAATCTGTGGGATTATAGTCCATCATTCCAGTTCGGAATGCCGCCGCGCCCTAACGACTGCGTTTGTCAAATCAGACCTCTTCGGGCGCTGGCTTCATGTGCCCGGTTGTCTCAAAAGTGGTTTCTGGCGCGAATTCACATGTGCAGGAACACTAGCATGTGTGTGTGTGTGTGTTTGTGTATGTTAGCCAGAGCCACGCACGATCACCAGCGTTACTGTGCTAGTTCGTGCAGTTGTGCGTATCTTTTTATCAGTATGCAAAAAACCCACTGCTTCCTACACCAAGCCGTTATTTTATGATATGCCCGTCGCAGCTGTCTAGGAGCCGCAAAGGCTTTGTATTTTGAGGTGCGCATATTTTTTAAAATAAAATTGAGACGTTACTGAATTTGGAAATTCAAAAAAAAGTATTCTCCCACTTTTGTTTGGCTTTGATGCTCGTGCGGACACGCCTGTAGCGATGCAGCGTTGGCTCGTTTTAGTGGTTGCCGTTTGCGCCGTTCATATGAACGTGGGTGGAATTTTATTACACTGTTTTTGTGCTCAATGATGTTTCGCCAACCAAAATGCCGTTGAATCAGACCTTGGGTTCATACTAATTCTCAGCTGCACACCTCATTACAATAAAATGGACAATTTTCAATGGCTAAACACCACTAGGAAACTGGGGGCTTTCCTCGCTCCTTTTTATGCTCGAACCAAACATCAGTGACTAATGGACTATAAATGTCCATTTCTGCAAAATCTCCACTGAGGATTAATGTCCAAGTTGTTTGCCTTAGAAACCTTGTAGCGGCTAAAATGATGGCTCGCATGGGCTACCGCCAGGGCCAAGGCCTGGGTAAGGAGGGTCAGGGCATGTCTTCAGCCCTGGTTGTCGAGAAGACAAGTCGCCGAGGTGGCAAGATCATCCACGAAAAGGACCGTCAACGAAATCAGGATGCTGACATGATGTTGCCTCCAGCCAACTTGAACTCTGACCCGCAACAAGCGATGGCCTTGCCCGCCAACGCCACTGATGTGAGTTATTTTAACCCCCAGGCTTTTTTCACACATCACAGATTCGGCCTAATCGCCTTATGAATCCATTCCACACGTCTTGCAAGAACTTGTTGCTTCTCTTTACGCGGAGCGCCATGCGCCCGGATGTCATGTAACCGGATAGTTGATACAAGTAAACACTTGTATAGCGTCAGCCACCTTTTCGAGGCAAACTGGTCTTAACGGTCATCCATGTAATAATGCAACATTACCTTGTGCCGTACGGTCTCGAAGAAATGGTTGCTTTGAAGCAGCGACGCCAATCTGCTTCGATTTACTCGGCCTCGCCCTAGCCCTGTTTCAGTAGGCGTTCATGTTTGCATAGTATCGTGTTCGCTAAGAATGTAGAATGCTTTATCACGCTATTCTGTTACCTTTTTCACTTGCACCTTGATTAGTTATTTCTGTAGGCGGTCGTGATTATTTAAAATCGTTATGATTCAGTGTTCGCTTGTAACTAATTGCTCTGTTCGAATAAAGTAAATCAGCCACAGGATGGCTTTGAATATCGATTTAATAGCTTCTACGGATCTGGTAAGTAAGCCATTGGCTGAAGATACGCGCCTTCAAACCCTTCGCCCAGCGTTGGCTTTACATCCCTGGTTCGGCACTTTGCATCGTGCAACCTTGCTACGCATATTCTTCAATATATGTGCCGGTTCGCTCTTGTGGTCAGCAATGTAATTTACAAAAAAAATATTTTAAATCTAAACGCGCATATAAGGCATTTGCATTAATTCGGGCTGGAACACCATAAATTACTTCGTAATCGGTAATCACATGTGACCCCTGGTCATTCCGTCGGCATTAGTTCGAATGGATGCCATTAACTAAAATAGCTGTAGTTTGTGTTCAAACAGAATTTTAATTCGTGCCAAATGCGCCTTTATTTCTGTCCGACTTTTTGGCCATTAAACATCGCATTGGTCCTCTAAAATGGCTTTTTGTGTTGGTACACTCCTTAGTTCTGCGCCATAATTCTGCGCTTTTGCACCCACGTCGCCACGCCAACGAGCTTTTAATTGACCATCAATTTGTGTCCCTCTGTTTTTTATGTAGTACCCAAACTGCTTCGGCTGTGTGCAAAGAAACGCGAAGCTTTGTATTTGTCGGATTACAGTTACGCTTAAATGCTAGGCACATTTTTTTTCTGCAAAATGCTTGGCTTATTTAAACTGGTTTAAGTTTTATCTTTCTGGTTTCAAATCAAATCCGGACGTGGGAGGGCTGGCGTGCGGTTCTGGACCGGGGCAGAGTTCCCATTATAACTGTTTCCCACAATTATCGCTCCTTCCTAAAAGACACGTTCAGCCCATTGGCCTGAGTATTTTATCATCCCCTGTTTACTTTTAGGTTGTTTTGCTGCAGAACATGTGTGGAGGTCCAAGCGACGTTGACGATGACCTTGAGCCTGAGACGGCAGAGGAGTGTGCCAAGTATGGTCCCGTGGTCACTTGCATGATCTACCAAATGCCCGACGCTGGCGACGGTCCCGAGGCTGTTCGCATCTTCGTCGAATTCGAGACAGCCGAGGCCGCTGCTAGAGGTAGTCCTGATGCAAACATGAACTCTATCGGTTACTTGTGGTGTAACCTCGTAGACTTAGGGGCCACGATGAACTTGATAAGTCTTTCCAGTACTTAGATTTTCCTCATTTCAATAACGAAATTGCTGGTCCCGAGTAGAGCGCTCCCATACCTTTTATGAACGTTAGAACGTGCAGCGGCTTCGTTGGGAGGTCATGCCTGTTAGCAAAGTAGGAAAAGCACATTTCCTTCAGTACCTTTAAATCATGTGTTCGGGTGGCAGTATGTAGTGCTAGCATAATGAAGGCATTGGACAGCATTACATGGAATAGAAGTTAGGGGCTGGTTGTATTGTAAACATCTCAACGTGCTTTTTTGCATGTTTCGAAACGGCTTTATCCATTGCTCCGTTGTACTGCGATAATGGCCAACTGTGTACCATATTCTTCGTGGATTTGGGATCCGAATTTCGACTGTGACATGACGCCGAAGTGATTGGCACAACTCGACGAACCCAGAAGTTGTTGCGATAGCGCGCCGTTAGTTACGAAGGGACAACGAGACTGATGTTTTCTACTTATTGGGTGCCAAGTTAGCAAACGCCTCAGCCGCCCCCATTGTGGGTTGCTCACGCGTAGATAATTCCTCTTTAGAGCAAGTGTATGTAGAAAGCAACAAAATATTTTATTGGTTGGCTTGACTCAGCTCCCTATGAGGCTTCCTGCTCAATTACCCAGCGAGCTTTCTTCCAAACGTTATTTTGACTGCGGAGTCCAAATTTTCTGACTATTCCTACTTTTGGGTGCGCACCAAGGATCATTTTTTTGTCTTAAAATTAAATAAAAGTGAAAAAGTTAAAGTTCTAACCACCCACCAAACCGGCGATTATTTTCACTCTTTGAGGTGCTTTTGGTTTTGATTTGTAGCTGTTCTCGATTTGAACGGACGATTCTTTGGTGGACGTGTGGTGCAGGCCGGATTCTACGACGCAGAGCGATTCAGAAATCTCGAACTGGCTGATCCGCCTTTATCGTGACGAACATATGCAAATTTTTAATGCCCTCTCCTGTTTGTTGTCATGCAAGACTGTACACAATGTTTTCGATTTGTTCTCTCTTCGAATGTACTAGGTATTATTGTATCGCTTATTTGCCAATGGTACCTGTTCGATCTTGTCAAATCCTAGCCACAGTCGCTTCCTTATCATCTGGAAAATGACATCTGTAGTTGGCCTCTTCCTTCCATATCAAACCCCAGAGTTTGGATCGGACTAATTATTCACTCTGTTACATAGCCGGATCGTGTTCTAGATAACCAAAGTTAGACCCCGTCCAGATGATCCTTCTAAGTGGTTGTGCACTAAGCCTCTTTGTAAGTCGGACGCTCGTACTAACCACTTCACCGGGTTCTTTGTGGTCTGGGGAAGTTGGGGTCCTCCTGTCCTTGAACAAGAGAGTTAATTCATCCAAAAGCCGTTGTGTGCTGGGCGGTCGTGGCACACGACTTCCACGATAAGAACTGAGTGCGGCGGTACTGATTTTGTTCTTGCGTGCTTGCAGGTGCCAAGTTGTTTTCATTACTGGATCAAGATTTACGATACCCACCGACAGAAGGTGCATAAAAGTTCACTGCAGATGCATTGTGTGTGGGAGATAGTTGGGAAAGCCGGTCACCAAATTAATTTCAGGTCGTTGTTAAGCATTGTCGGTTTTAACAATTAAACAGTGTTGGTAAGCAGTAATTTATGGCCACGCGCCTTTGGCATGGAATTTGGGTTTTCGCGATTTGAACGTTCACTAAACAAAGCTTGTGCCGAAGCAGGAACCGCAGTAGCCATTAATGGCCTCGAAGGCGAAGTGGCTGTGCCCTTCGTTGAAATATTCCACCAGCTTTTATTGGGATGTAAGTGAGGAGCATGTTTCTGGCCCCAGATGTTTTGCACTTCTTTGCTGTTCTTAGGGGTTTAATACGCATCAAACAAATCGCGTCGTAGCCACCAAGCGTGTTTGGAAGAAAGCTAATGTATGGCTTTGTTTCGAATTTGCTTTAGAGACGCTGAAATCAACTTTGTTCTTTTTTTACTTACGAGACCCACGCCCACCTGTGTTTTATCCAAATATAATTCAGTTCTCAACCTAGATGAAAGTTGTAACGCATGTTTGAGTGTTACAACCTTTCATGCACTATATTTCGCCTCGCTATGGTTTCCAGCATTACGTCAAGTTATTGCGGCACAAAGCGATGTCTTCCATGGTGAAAGTCGCTTTTTACTTATGGTATCACATTTTGCAGTTATGATCCACCCCTCTCTGTGCACCATTATTTTATCATAATCGTGGCCAATCGTTTTAAATCATTCTTACGTTGTTGCCCTCTCACTGTTTGGCTTTGTTTATTTAACGTGAACTAAACAGGGTAGCAATAAGTGTTATTTGCTACTATGTTGGCCGAGTTTTAATTGGCTTCTCGATTTTGAACGAGGTTAATATTTGGTCTGTTTCAAATTAAGCGTCTACTTTATGATGCAAATTGGCTGGAATTTCGGGACTTTCTTTAGCAAGGCTATGAATAAATAATGCTGCTAGAATCAGAATTCTGGCAATTAATGGGTCTGATTTTTCGACAGCATATTTGGGCAATTAAATATATTAATATCAAAAGTTGTTAAATAACAGCTTTTGGAATCTCTGGTAATATTTAAGTAACGTCATCTATCTTTATTCCTGGACATGCTGGGAATAGCCAACCGTGATGCCAAAAGTGTCGCGGTCGGTGGTTAAGCAAGTGTACTGGAAGACATTGAAAGCGATCAGTTCTAGGTTACTTAACAATAATAAAACGTTAGTTCAGGTGTTTTCTTTGATTCACAAGACGAACGTGTAAAATTCCTCTTTAAAAATGGCATCTGAATTCGGCTAGGAAAGGATATTTTACAGCAGTGGAGATAACGCACTACAATAATAAAATATATCTTGCGTAATCTAGATGGATATAATTTATTTCTCTCTAACAATAAATGCAAACACTCTTCAAATTGCAACTTCATAAGGGTTAAAATAAACTTTTGGGTTTCTTCAACTTAAGAGCAAATAAATTGTTCTGAGTGCATGATACAGTTTGCCAAAAGACTGACGTTAAAACCCTTAACTCCTACACCTCTGGTGAGCCCGATGTCGTTTTGTTAGTGCAAACATACGTGCACTTGACTCCTTGCTCAGACATGTTGCCTTTTCAAATAAAGTGTAGTTTGCTGAAAGCCTCAAAGGAAAAGCCTTCGCCAGCTGTAACAAGCAAAAATAACTAGCCAATCAATTAATTAATCAATTCAATTAATTCAACCTTCTGATCACTGAACGAACATTAAGTGCATTCGTGTAAATCGACTGAATTGTGTTCTGTCAGCTGAGCCTTGTTGCCCTGTTACGTCTTGCCTTGTTATTTCGTTACACCGATCTTCAGTGGATGATATAACGATACAGTTAAAGCGAAGGCGGATTAATCAGATGAAACTGCGACCTCAAATGGGGAACTCCTCCTCACCTTTTCTCGCTTAATTAACCAAGCAAGTTTTCATAACCGAAATGTTTGCTATCGTGATTCCACAAATTGATATCCTGTCTTCACACGTTGCTGTTACTATAGCCGTGATTTTAAAGTGTTTTAGTCGTAACACTGGAACAGAATGCTAATTTAAGAGTCTGAATCCTAGCGAAGCTACTATTAAACTAGATAAATTGTACTAGTTGATTTGCTGCAGCACGCAA
>UXSR01005200.1:194824-207190 GCA_900604375.1 Mesocestoides corti
CCGGTGGGAGAGATCCCTATCAAGAAATTAATTAGAATCGTTGCTACAGCCAATGCCTGCATGTCAGGCTGGAATAGTTCCCTATCCATTAGCTTGGTTGGATTTATTCAAGTTGTGTCTAGCATTTTAGGCTTAGTGGCCTTTTTATTAGCATTTCCAGCTAAGCATATGTCTAAATTTAAATTCTAAATCTGATGACCCAAATACCTTTCCTTAAATTTCGGCTTCTACCAATTTGTATTAACTTCCACGATTGTTTTTACACAAACTTGTCAAAGGACACGGCAACTTGAATTGAAGCATACCATTTTAACGCTAAGCTGGTAATCAGAAATCACCTGTTGATCTATTTCCGGTCTGACCTTTAACAGGAAGATGCTTACTTTTCGTCTTCATGGAGGCTTGTTTTTGTGTCTCTAGCATATGTGAATGGAAATTTGTGGACATGATAACACTTTGACAAATGTACCCAATTGGGTTTAGTTAAAACCGTTTTATTAGATTAAAGTATTTGTCAACGAGGGGCCATGTTTTGCAGTCAGGAGGAAATTTTTTGGTCTTTACATCAGCACCCCAAAGATAAGCTCTTTGAAGCAACTGAAATGTCTCTGAACATGCAATTTTCCTATGCAAATGTTCTGCTACACAACGCTCTTAGTTCACGTTGAAAATAACCAACCAAGCCTTTCATGCTAACCAGTCTTAATGCCTTCTCGATCACAACATATTTATTTGTATTCTAGAAGAGGTCCGTTGATAGAATCAATAGGGTCTTTTACCAAGTTGGTTGAAATTATAGCAAAAAAATTCACTTTCATTTGCCATCATTTTGATTATGAATAAAATATCGAGAGTCCTATATAACTTATTTAAATACGAGACAAAAGTCAATTTTGACGCATTTTCATGAGATGGTAAATCTCGACTTCAGCTCCAAGTCCAACTTTGTTTTACTGGTATCTTCTCAAAGTAGAGCATATTTTTAGTCAGCATGTTCGTTTATAAATGTTACATAAGGCTAACAATTAAATTCTGACGTCTAGATCCTTATGTTTGTTGCAGAATTAAGTTTCGGTTGAGTGAAGTGATTGTGGTTTTACATGCTGCAGTGAGTAAAAAATGGACAAGGAACACCAAATGTTTCATTAACGTCACTTTTGGATCCGTGAATTTGAAAACAGTTTCTACTTTGGGAGTAAGGAATGTACAATTTACAACAAGAAATGACACAACTTCACATCAGCCACGCTAATTAAGAGTTGCCATTTGCATATTTCTCCAATTCTAATTGAAGGAAATTCCCTTAATTTAAACTTTGTTTCGTTGCACTTCTCGAACTGGCAGCCGAGGCAGTTTTGGCCGTTCAGTTGACATTCGGAAAAAGAGGGTATGGTTTTCACCGTCAAACAGAGTTTGAGCAATTTTAAAACCTACTGTTGATGGTTTCCAAATCTTTGACAACAGAAAACTCAATTAGACGACCTTGCGTTTTCCTTAAAAATATTTCAATCTAAATTAGATTGGAAATATCATTTCTGATGTTTAGCATCTCTGATTGATTTTAAGAAATTTCAACAAGTGTCTTTTGTTCTGCACCAATAGATGTTACATTTAAAAGTCGATAACTTTAGCCTATTTCTACGCCACCGGCTTAGTGGATTTTCAAAAAAGCCGAGCTTCGGGGACCACTAAGTAGACTGAAAATCGTCTAATAACGCATTTTTGCATGCAAAACGGGGATTAGCTTCTATTTCATTTCAATCAAAGTGCAACATAGGAAATTTCGCGTCATTGTTTACGAGTTATCAACAGTGGTAGAAAAAAAACTAACACCCAGTTTTTTGAAGCTAACACCTCTAACACATAAAGAATAATGGTTTCAAGTTGTAATTCGAAAATGACCATAGGATTTGGTTTTTACACACCAATTACAATTTTTTTTTCAAAGTAAGTTTGTGATTTTCGCAGAATGTTCTTTTGATTTACTTTTAGCTAATGCCCATTTGTCGTTGGTCTCTAGCATTTAGATTCACCGCATGTCGACATGCAATTTTGTCAACTTTTATCATTTCTTGAGATCTTTTATAATGATTTGAAAATTGCAAGTAATTGGATAGCTGACTTGGTTTTTATCGGTTTTTCATTGATTGGGAATGTCAACATTTCTCATGATCAATAAATTAATACGGTGAGTTGTGACGTCTATTCACTCGAGTTATGTTCACTGAATTGCAACTCTACTGTCACTTCAATCGTTTGTTCACTACAACGGCTAGTCGCTCAGTGTTATTTACTCAAGTCGTCGGTGGAGAAATCGAATAAATTTCCGTCTCGACTTCAGCTTTGGCTTCATTTTATACTCTACCTTTTGGTCCACACAGTGAAGCCCTTCGCAAAAGCCCCAGGCTTCTCCTATTCTGGGGAGCCTTCGACGTGCCAAACTAAGAGTTCCAACTATTAGCTCGGGGATTTGCATCAACGTGCTGGGATAAACGTAAAAGTATTTCAGTGACTTTCCAAAGTGTTCTGCCTTCTCGGAGAATTAAGATCTGGCAAAATACTCTTTCTATGTAACAGACATTAGTGTACCATTTTAATGCAGCTTCTTGATGGGGAACACAATGAAGAATTTAGCCATATTCAACGATGATTAAGTAGAATGAATGTTAATCCATTTTATAGAATTTATCTGTTGATCTAACAAGGATTAAACCTACGAAAATATAAAGGCACTTGCTGATTACAGAACATCAAGCCATTCAACAAAATAAGCATTTTTGACAACTTTGTGCACGGTCTTTAACATGCCTTGACAGCGAGGTCACGCATTTCCCCTGGCGCCAGGCGAATCCTGGGCGGTTTCCGACTCCATCGGTTATCCAGACGTAGCGTGTTTTTTTTTAACCCAATGCACTCTGTCTCATAATCCTCTGAACTACTTGGATTTAATTCTTGCTTGTTTCTGTGCTAAAAAGTTTGCGTTGCTAACGGAGAATTTAGTTTTTAAAGATGTACCTTACTGTTTTAAACAAAATAGCAAAAAAATGTTAACTACAATAAAGCCAATAGAATGAGCATCACGGTGCTTTTAACCTTTGCATAAACGTTTGTTCAAGTGCCTTTAGTATCAGCTAAGGCAATTACTTGACTGAATGGGGTTATATTCACAATATCACAGACAGGGTTACCATTCTCGCCATGGAGGGTTAGTAAACAGTTAGGAGGTGACAATGCAAAATTTTGAAAACTGTGTACTGGGTACCTCCGAATTAGTGACGAGAGACAGCACGTTTCGTAATTTCAATGGTCGAATCCCAATTCTGATGCAAACAAACGAAAAATGTATACATAAGCTACACTTACAAGAAGGCGAAAATCGATAGAGAATTCTACAAATTGAGTTAAGGCAATGCACAGCTCAAAAGCTATGAAAATCTGTATCATTAAGCTTTTTAACATGATAATTATATCCTATTTACAGCGCTACTGTTTCCTTTACTAGTCAAGCCTAGACAATGCGCTTTAGGGATCAAAGTAAATGCAATAAATTAAGTAGCTCAAAACCAATCAAGATTTATAAAAATAGTCCAACCCTAGTTTTGTAATTCTTCTGACCATGCATAAAAAGGTGGGCGATTTTAGCATTTTCGCAATTATGGATTTTAATACCAACATTTTGCAGAATTTTTTTAGTTGGTATTTACAGGTTGCAGATGACACACTATGATTTGATAGTCTTTGTACCCACCTTCCATTGTTTGAACTGGTAGAAAGGAATCTGGTGCTAGATGTGAACTAAATAGGCTATAAGCAATTACATTTATATCCCCAAAATCGCATTCAATTAGTCAGCAAATAGCCATAGATTCAAACAAAACATCCAAATTATTCAACGAATTTCACGCATTTGTGAAGTTTTGTAGCAAACGTGGATTAGACAGACGAGTATCGTATTATTTAAGCATTTCAGTATTTAGTAAATTATTTTGGCCTCAATGAACTTTCAAAGCATGAAGTAAGCCGTTCAGGGGCTGCGTTGGACCATGAACTATTAGAAACACTACGTGCAGAAAGAAAGTTTTTTGCTTGACACAGGGTATTGACAGCCCTACCAAAACAGGTGGCATATTTAATTTGCTGATATCTCGAGCTTAGGGCAAAGTCTGGTCCTGTGGTAGTGAAATTCAATCCCAAATGCCTGGATTTAATAAGCAAAAACCAAATATTTGTGTCATTCATTCGCATTGACAAAAATATAACTCCATGTTCCATTTAACATGCAGCTTTTTTTATTACCGTCCTAATTGTTAGTTTTTTTTCGAATTCCTTCAATATGATTGGATACAGGTCATCATCAGTAATTATGTTTAGCAATTACACAAGAATATCCTCGAAAAAAGACAGTAGTGGTCACTACACTCTAGGCCTTACTTGTAAAGTATTTCATCATCGCATCTTTCAGTTTCTTAAGACAGTCAGTTTTACTCGACAAGGGTTTTCCACTGCGCATTTTTGGCGAACAAAGTCTGGTCATAAAAAGCTATCATGATGGCAGTCGAACGCAGTATTTTTAATCAGTTTTGACCGTGATAAAAGACGTGTATCGACATGGCTAAAAGCTCCAGTAACCACGCTTAGTAATCAATATGGGGAGTTTATAAAGTTATTTGTTACACAATCTTCTTTGGAGAAAAGAAAAAGGTAGTTACATATTTTTTTCGTTATTATCTTCAAACGATTTTGATACAAAAAAACTTAAGGTTTCTGCTTCGGTCACTCCATTAAGATTTTGTTCAGTCAGCTTGATAAGTTATTCATCGAGGTAAAGAATATGCTATTTTGTACAGATAATCGGTATCATTTTAACGTGTAAAGCAAACTTTACCTAGGCTTCAGTCAATATATGATTAGATTACATTTTGACTTTGGGCATATAAATGGAAGGCATTTTCAATGACTTTTTTTAGTTTGGATACAGCAAGATTTGAATTATTGTTCTTTCAACACGTAGAAGGCACTCTGATCAAAGGCAAGAATTAACGACCGTTCGCTTATATAGCCAACAAACCACAATACAGCATAACACAAAACAATATTTTGGGATATTTTTAATAGGGGTCTGCAGAGGCACATTCATTTTGGTCATTATCTAAAAAAAGCAATAGGACACCCAAAGTTATAGCTCATAAATATTAAAGTAGTTGTTTTTATTACCTTCGTGAGCTCATTAACATTAAAAGTATTATTTGTGCACCTGCTTGGTATTTTGTCACCTTTTCTTTCGGTTGTCGAGGTTATGATTATTTTAAATGCATTTTCTAGAGCTAGTCGTTGTTTCCTAAAATAATGTATTTAGGAGGATTTTTAGATGATATGATGGCATTGCATCAAATCAGCTGTCGAACTTGACATATTCCTTTGCAACGCTAAACGCCTTTGTGTATTTGCCTAATTGATGCATTGTAGTGAACAATAGGAGGTGAATGCAAAAACCAAAATAAATAACAAATCTCTGCAAGCGCATAGGAAAAATACAAGCTAACTTTACTAGAAGTGCTTAAAATGCAAATGCAAAAAGCACTGTGAAGCAAGTGGTCGCGGGGCAGCGAAATCCCAGTTTTCACGTGTCTTGAGTCACTTTGAACTTGTGAAACACTCCTCAAAGGTCACTGCGGGAGGAACTACAGTTCTTAAATTGAACAGGAAAAGACATCGCCTGTTTATGAATGTTATTTCAACTTGAATGATTGCATCAGACCAACTCCCGGTTCATTTATACGCGTGACATGTCAAAAGAAAAATTAGCTACCAATCTTCTGAAAATTTATTTAATTGGTTATATAATGAGATGTAATTTACAAAATATAGCTTTGATTAGCGCAGTTTCTCAAGGTTGAATTTGGAGAGAAACTAGTAGAAATTGTGTAGGCTACTTACGGACTTGGCATTTGCAAGGTACTGAAGATTTCTAAGAAACCAGAATCGTGATAAATTATCCCAAGTCTTAAGTACACATTTTTGTTACTGCTAGGACAGTGCCGTTCTCTGGGACAGAGAACTACACAACAAATCATTTGCATGGCAGCCAGGAAAATTTGTCTGTTTCAATGAATTTACATGCAATGCACTTATCTGGATCATCAGCAGTCATATTCTAAGTACAATGCCTGGAAGCACCATTCTGAAAAAGTTGAAGATGGTGTTGTAAAAAGGACCCGTTACCTACATTTTAAGACGCATGTTTTATCAAGTACTTTTTTACAAATATAAACGCCAAATTTAAATGTTGTTGCATTTTGGAACGAAATCAAAATATGAATTTATGCACATAAATAAAATTTTGAAATTTTGAAAATATTCAAAGGGTTCCCTACCAGCTTAGTCAGTAGCAAATTTAAATATGGAATAATCATGGCATGGTAACTATAATTACAATACCATAAAATAAAAATTCGAAAGGATATATCGACATGAAGATTAATTAAAATGGATGAATTGAAAGATTCGAAAACATGTGAAACAAATAAGTTTTGGGCGAGATTTTGTTTTAAAGAACAAAAGGCATTTTTGAGATCAACAAAGAACACTAATACGAATTGTGCTCGTTGGCGCTAAGTAAGGACGATCGCATTGAACTTGAACCTCTAAAAGGAAATATTTTTCACAATGCATCTATTTATACATTGGGCACTTTTAAATGTACTAAGAATAAAGCTCATTCAGCCACCTCGGGACTACTGGGCTAATTCACTGAAATCCCTTGATTTCCAAATTTGGAGAGACTGATTCTAGATTAAGGAGGGTGAATTTTAGAATTCATTTTGCATTTACCCTGCAGATTATGAATCACGGGTCTTTTGGGAATATCTGCAACCACGTGTAGCAACGCAACCTTCGTAATTTTAAGCACTGGTTGCCGAGGCCTTACCACACCCTTTGTCTACCAATTAGTTCAACTTTGTCTCGAGTGTGTGATTCATGTTCCGAAAGCGTGGGCAAAATGTGGCCGGTGTAATTAACAATTTTAAGAGGTAAATGCACAAATCGCCCATTGAATTCAAGCATGGAGTTACCGCATAATTCCGCGCTTCTTATATGAGATGGCTTTGGGGCCATCAAAAGGCCGGCCCACCTCGGTGGGTTTGGCTTGTTGGATCGGACTTGTTGTGTCTCCATGTACGCTTAAGAATTTCTCTAATTTATGAACACTTCCACGCGGTGCACCCACGTGAGCAACACAAACCCTCCAAAACTTTGCCTTACACTATAGACGCCGGACTTAAAAATAAATCAACCACCAAGAACTTTTTTATTTGTTAAAATATACTTATGTCGTGTGTCAGAACCAGGTCTTGGATTTCCAGGTGCAGCTTATTGAGAGTTACTCTGTGGTTTAATCATGGCGTCAATTTAAACATACCATGTCTAAGTAATGTTTTGTGTTCAGACTTGCCAGTGTTTTGAAAGTAAACATGGGATTGAACAGCGACCAGACAAGCTGCGACCTGCTACATTAACTACCCTTAACCACATTTCGATAACTACTCTTATTGCATACTTTATTCCAATGTGTGTCTGGTAGGCTTGATTTGAAGTTTACTATGAGTAGATAGCAAGCGGCCACCGACATTATGCATTTGAACAGAGGAGTTTTGGGACAACTTTCAAGGAAATTATTTTTATCCCTAGTGCTCCCTTTTTAGGCAAAAGTCTTCGTAGATAATAACTGATCTCGATATTTTCACAGACGTGCTCAACTTAAACCAAGTGGTACTCATAGCAAACCATTTTAATGGACTAAAATAGTTAGAATATGAGTAAAATGCGGAAAGGAAACAAAAGTCATATAGGCTCACTTGCATAAGGAATTGATTCTTCGACCAAGTTTTCTTCTGCACGGTGAGGTGGGTTGCATGTCTATGCAACCATTCTCTAGAAGGAACGCAATAACTAACATAACTTTGACCCCAGGAATATTTGTGGGACAAGGTGTTATCAGATTTGCTCACACGTTAGCGCTTGGGAAAGTTTGAGTGGCTCTCATTCATTGATAGCTGCAACAGGTCTGCTATAGTTTTGTTCATGGCTTAAAAATGCATTAGTAAAGGTGAATTTCATGAACTGATAAGTAAAACTATTTTCCGATTCAATTCACTTTCTATAAAACTCAACACCACCAAGGGTATGACGCTTTACAGTTCGTGAAAATGGTACCCTTTATTGCAAACAAATAGGAATATCTTGAGGCCAATTAAAAGTATTTGAACGGACTTTAGCAAGCCATTTGCTACATGGTTGAAAAACTAACACTGCAAGCAATCAAAACCTACGAAGTTTCTAAATTTGATGTAATTCAAGCCACAAGTTTCGATTTGCTGTCAACGTGCTTGCAAAGGATACATCGGGCTTCCTTTTACAGCTAATTGAGAGCTACAAAAGTAGTCTAAGTGGAGGAAAATTACAAAAGGCAGTTAGTAAGAAAAGAACTCATCAAAAAATATATTAATGAGGATTAGGACAAGAGGAAAACTTATTGTTGCAAAGGTTCCTCAACATTGTGAGTTCTAAATATGTTGTTTTCTGGTTGTAGATCACATTTACACAAACATCTGTTCAGACCTGAATGTAAATGTTTCCACGCATCACGCTTGGCAGAAAATGCAAGTTTGTGAGGCAGTTTTGTGCAAAGACATCTTCTTTTGTCTGAAATAGGAGACACAGAATAGTTATATTACGAGTTTTACGGATGCGGCAATTTCCACATGCTGTTCTTAACTGTCGTAACAATATTTACATTGTGTCATCAAACAAAATTCAATTGGAGGGAAAGAAAAACCCATCCAATTGCCTCTTGTGCACTTTTGGTCTGCATTAACTGCTGAAATTACATTGGAAAATCAAGCGTCTGCTTAGCATCAAAGATTTCATCTTGGCAAAATTAATTTATCTGCCGATCAGTAAAGCCATTAGTTTGATAGGGGGCTCAACACACGATAACTACTGAAAATAGATTCAGGCGTTAAGATGGATGACAGTCAAGCTAAGAAGACCAGCGCCTAGAATGCTTGAAACAAGAAATACCTACGTTCTGGCAGGCAGGTCAACAACGCCTCATTCATTTCTCAATTTTAAAAAAGTTTCATTTACACTTTGAAGTTGAATGCAGTGGTGGTCAGTGTGTGCACTTCTGCAGGGTCGGAGAAAGTCGTGGCACGATTATCTTTTGCTAGCCCACCTAAAACACCACCGCATTTTTTGGTGTAAAATCTATTTTTGGGGTGATATGCACAGGTTTCTTGGGCAAAAGGAAAGGCCTTTTACGTACCTCACCATAGTAAAATAGGAGCATATGTCATGTACGGCGTTAAGTGTAGCAAAACGTAATAACTTCTTTCACTCCCTCCAGTAGGTGGTTTTAAACCTGATGTAGTACTTTCAATGCACGCTAATGGAGATAGAGACATTCCAAGTTTAAAACACAGATTTTTTTTCAAATAATTTAACCCAGATTTGTGCATTTATTCCATGAATGATGACATCGACAACCTCACGTAACTTATAGCTCTGTTAAATATTTAGCAAAAGATGAAAAAAGAGAATTTAAATTCATTTTGTAGCTGACCCTGTGGTAGCTGCATGTAAGGTGTTTTGTGCGACATTTGCTACTAAATTTGGTTTTGAAATTTTAAAAACCTGGCTCTCAATATCAGCCTTTTCTTCTGTCATCGTTTAGGCTCTAAATTACCATAATCATGCATGGTGATTGGGCCTAGCACATTAGGAATATAGCTCACTAAAGTGTGATATCTAACAGTATCTAGAAGTAAGAATAACCTAGATTCGCATGTTATGGTGATACGTCAATGCGAAAGCAATTGTGTGTAGGGCGGCTTTAACCAACTATATGACAAATTACATGGTTACTAAAATTACCTGAATGAAACATGGTAGCACTTCAGTTTATTACGAATAGGTTCTGTCCACAGTTAATAGGGTGGTCATTCAAGCATTTTGGTTATATGTAGCAAGCATTTTGGTGATTTGATGAAGGAGCACTATTTCTACACTAAACCTCTTGTCCCAGAATTAGGCTGTTGAGGAGGCTTGGCCTGGCCAATAACCGAAGTCACTTCATCTAAATACCTTTCAGCCCATTAACACCTGTCTCACCAAATAACCGTGACATCAAAGAACGTTCCTGCCATCCTAAAATTAAGAATTAACCAAAATGATCGACTGTAGATAAAAATATGGGAGAAGAGATAAAAGAAGATTCAAAGAAAGACACACGGTGGTACAGATTGTACAGATCGTTTTATACCAGAACCAAACAATAGTTCTGTCGAAACTAGTTTAAGTCTTACTTTTCTTAACTAAACTTACCTGTTATTTCATTGCATAACAAAAACTTTGTGAAATATTTAGTTTTCATATTCTTATTAAGCTTGATATTTTGAGTTTGTAAAAATTTAAGGGGTGTTCTGACGTTTCTTCCCCTGCCGACCATTTCCAACGAAAGGCAAACTCACACCTCCGGCCACAAAACGATTCTTAGCATATAAAATAGTTTTAAGTTTTCCTAGCTACCAATGCTCGTACATGAGGCTTTTAATGAAAGCAGTCCTTAGCGAACCCTCCTTATGTTCGATTATTCGATTTTAGTGTCACGTCTCACTTACTACCTGAGGCCGTTTGACTTTCCTACTATTTGACTGTCACGACGAACAAACAGCATATAACATTAACATCAACCAAATCTAATGTCTCAGGAAACCCTCTACCTGCTACCACTTCCAGGTTTTTGAGGTTTCATGGGAGGCAAATAAGCAGGGGTCATAGACGTAGCAAGGGCTCCAAAAAACGCTTGGTGTTTTTTTATTTTAATAAGCATTTTTTCTGAATTTAAAATTTGCAGAGCTACAAATTGAGACTGTTAAAAAAATGAAAATTAAAAAAATGGATTGATGTTTATTTGGCCGTAAAGGAATGGAAAATCAAACTAGTTGTAAAAGTGGAAGACGATTAAAGCATTGTATGTCTACGAGTCAGAAAAGATCAAAGGCCAATCACCATAAAACACCAGTTTGCTTCAAATGTAGGTAACACGGCGCCTAAATTTCATGAGACATATAAAAACATGTCACAAAAAAAAACTAAAGTTGGTTAAACTATTGTAAAATTCAACAGATCTGTTTTTGTTAAATCTGCCCAGCAAATTCACTTCGAATCCTTGTTCAGCCAAATGGTGTTGTAAATAGCAGTTGTTTATGAGAGGAGCCAAGTAAAATTGATGTGTCTTGAAGTTCAATCAAACATTTTAGGGGTGAATTTAACGCTACATAAAAGGTTGTAAAAAATTTCGAAAAATTAATTATCAGAGGCCGAGTAGTATGCACAACTCCTCACGCTTTATTTCGAAAATAGCAAAACGCATCATTGCCTACATGCTTCTGACGTTGCTTCGTCACTCTTGGTACTTTATCTGATAAAGTTGCATCATCTGCATGGAGTTGATAAAACCTGTCAGAGGTCTTCAGGACAGTCGTATTACCCATTCAACACAAAAACCCATAATTACAAATTTATAACGAGAATGTCAGCAAATTTGACACCTGTAAGATGTGTTCCCAATTAACTGCATCTACTGACACTTTGCCAGTTAACTAATTGGTCATTAATCATCTAATGAACACCAAAGTACCTCGTTGCTTTTGACTAACTCTGGTAGTGCATGAGCATTATCTCCTTGTATTTTAACATTTTCTGCTTGAAAGATGGAGCGACAATCATCACTATCGGCAGCATTGTAAATTTGTTACCTTGGAGTGTCACGGTTTATTTGAGTTATCATTTTGGTTTCCAGAAAAAAAAACTTTGAACTAACTAGGCATTTCTATTGTGTGAAAGGTATGCAAATAAATTCTTGTGAACACGTTCACCATAAAAGCATGGATTTAGGTAGGTAAGATACAAGCGCATAACCCATTTTAAAAGATTCAAATTCACTTATTCGAGCAATTTCGGTTCCTTTATTTTTTTAAAGTACACCCTCAAAAAATGGCTCACAACCTTTGATCCACAGATAAACTGATACAAGCAGGCTCAGAAAATAAATTACTAAGGTGTTTTAAGCAACGTTTAAAGTCATCATTCGTGGTTGCTTGGATTCCAGCCAAAATAGAATGCTCGCTTATGTTCGAAAGAGCACAGCAAATTAGAAAAAAGTGAGATTTTGAATGCACTTTGGCGTGACATTAAACTTTCAGCCTTAGTTATTGCGCTTTAAGACTGAGCTACATATGGTCACTAAAATATTTAGAATGAGTCTGTGAAATTCATCTAATTGAAATTCAGAATCCCTGCCTG
>UXSR01005200.1:216548-258854 GCA_900604375.1 Mesocestoides corti
TATGTCACGTTTAACTGCTAACTAGTAAATACATTTGAAAACTGAAATGTAGTGTTAACTTTGTCAAGAAAAAAAGAGGTGATTTTCAATTTTATCTGATGGTTTGCTGTGTCACCTGGAACTCAGAAGAAGGTACATCAAAATAATATGGCAAAAGGGTGAGATTTTGGTATTAATCCAATTAATTCTGGCTAATAATGACTATTTGATAAGTTTTATTGATCTACTAATCAATTACCGGTTATGTAACAAGAAGTTTATGCACGCCTGAAATAATATTAATTTCCTCAGGTTTATTTCCAAATCACATAATCACAGTCAGCCTAAATTGCATAAAAGATTCTTCATGAAACCACTTAGTAATCGTTTTTAAATACATTTAGGCGTTGTTGAATTCATCAGCAAGCAACTTAAGCTCCACTTGACGCAAAAATTCGATTAAAATAACATTTTGAATAGTGCAGAATTAGGTCGAAGTATTCAGTCACCATTCAGAATATTGTGGACAATTTGCAACCCAAATAACTCCTTTCATATTGATTTAAATAGGTTGAACCTTTATCTTTATTCCACCAAGGCCCTTGTTGAGGGCCCCGGTATGTTAGCCATTGCGCTGAATCTATGCCGACTACACTACCCTGAGTGCCCGCGAAGATGAAGAAGACCGGAGAGGACGAGGCACAACCGTTTACCATACAGCTCAATCTAGTTGTGTTGTGTTCACTGATACCGTTGAGTGAACTAGTAAAAATGCAGACGTCTGAATGGTCACAGGGATAGAGCGGGTGGTGGTGGTGGTACATACAGAGGGGTCATAGAGCCGGCGGTCCTAGTAACTGACGGGCATGCCGTGAAAAGGGAGACGTGTGTGAGGCACGATTCATTATACCTTTATATGACTAAATAAACAGGACATTGTCTCGTTTCCACCAATAAATTTACTAACTAGTTTAGTTTAGATATTCCTGGGAAAGTCGTTGACATTTAGATGCGTTCAATTGTAATCCAAATGTGTTGACTGCGTCCCACCGCGAAAATTCGTTCAATTGTTCACAAAAGTTGGGAGCACCAGAAAATTTTCTCGTTCCAAACAAATTTCATTAGCTGCAGCAATTCAATGGTCACGTCATTTATACGGTCATATTACTTATACTTTACAGTGGCAGCGCCTTTACGCTGGCCTGTGTTAATCCATCGGGTCGAGGTCAAGGCCCATATGCGCTGTCCATCCCGTCATGTAAATTGGCTTCGGCAGACAGCTAAAACGCCTTGCACGAGGTCTCGTCTTCGACTTGGCTTTGAAAAGGTAGGGCTGGCGTCAAACGGAGATTCCTGCATTAGTCCTCTCACTGCGTAATTTGGCACGGGAATGTGATTGACGCAATGGGCTTTTCACCTATTTTCTTAGAATATTGAAAATAGGTGAAAATTTATATTCCACTAATAGCTCTAGCAGACCACGACGAAGGTAGTAACGAGAACAATAAACTTATAATGTTGCTGAAGTTTTTGACAAGATCAAACAACACATGATTGGTGGCTGTAGATGACCTGATTTTTACCATTTGGAGTTTTAAGCTTATGAAGTTGAATGTGACAACAAACGTAGTAGAGCGAAAATTTTAGTATAAAAGCAATAAAACATAAATCTCGCAGTGTTGGGGTTTTTATAAATCCCGGAGCAATAATCGTTCCGAAGGTTTCAAATTAGAAGTTCAAGCCACTTTAGGCCCTTTTTGTAACGAGTCAAAGGAGATGAAAAAATTGATTTATTTGAGTTATAGCGACGCAGTGGGGTTTTTGTTAAACCATTTAATTACTCCTGTTGAGCTCTGGCACTAGAGTAATGTAGTAAAGTTATTGAAATAGAATAGTTATAATATACAAACTTGGCTGCAGTAAGAAGTTTGATGCAAAATAATAGCCATTGACTAGCTCCCAGGAAAAAAACGCTCCCTCGTTGTGAGACTTATATGTGATTTCACGAAAGAAGTATATTTAAAATTATAGTATGCCTTGATGATGGCCGTAAATAATTCCAAAAGGAAATTTGACAGTCAATCTGAATGCATTATAATTGGAATTTTAGCTGCTAGCACCCAACAAACTACGGTTTTAACTAAACCGAAAGCGCAGGAACCGATTATTTATAAAATAAGCGTTTTGCCAGCTTTAGAAGTCATCTCAGGAAGCCATTTTGTACCGAGGTGCCAATTCGATCATCAAAGACTTATTACATGAAACCAAGTCTAGTTTTACCATCATCTCCAAACTGAATTGGAATTTTGGAATTTTTTCGAAAATAAATTCATAAAATTAGGGACCTAGTGAAAATTGTCGAGGAATATGTGAAAATAAAATAAGATCATACATAAATCAGTCATTCCTCGTGAAAAATAACACCTGCTTTCCAAGCTTCGCATTTTTTTCGGCAAAAAGAATTTACGCGGTTACAAAAACTTTAATTTGGGGTTACAATGGTAGAATAACTGAATTTAAAGGATTCCGTCAGTTGACCTAAGGGAATCATTATCTGTTTAGGAATCAAACTGAAAGAAAATTGTCTGAGGACAGTGCTGGATGAGGCAACATCATACAGATGATAATCTGGAAGGTGTAAGAT
Organism: Mesocestoides corti; assembly: GCA_900604375.1. Lineage (NCBI taxonomy): Eukaryota > Metazoa > Platyhelminthes > Cestoda > Cyclophyllidea > Mesocestoididae > Mesocestoides > Mesocestoides corti. Next base: position 219,172 of record UXSR01005200.1, read on the forward strand.
CATCATTCTTGCGTTGAAGTATTTCGGAGAATTCACGATTTATCAGAGACCAGATTTCGGATTTACGGTAATTCCTACACTTTGTTGTTGCTTTCAGATATTTACGCACGTCCACACAAATCGATCTAGTTGCTCAATAGCAGTTGTGTTGACCTTGAAATGTCATCTTTTCGCAGTTCCGTTTGCTCTCGAGTTAAATAGATCTGAAAATCACAGAAAAGCCTAGCTAATGGCTATTAAATTCCAAGAATAAAACTTTTTGTTTGAATGGTTTTCGCGAAACCTGGGATTCAATGTTGATGAGCAGAAAAATTTTTGTCCTTTATCATTCTTAGCAGTTTACGTAGAATCGCACATCTGGACAGATTGAAGACTTGGTTAGGGACATGAACTTGGTTGAATAACTTGCTCAAGTAATCCTACCTAATGCACAAATGTAACTTGTTGGTGTACATTTAATCGAATTGGAATAACACAGGCTGCCAGCGCAGAATGCAACGTCTTCTGCAAACCACATTATAAAGGAAGGTAGGCCTCTCATTTTGTGTGACCTAACAGAAGGCTCGAATGCTCGACGTGGAAGAAGTTAATTGCAGAATATTTTTCTAGCAAATAATCTTAATCTCTTTACGTAATGCTTATGAAGGTTGTGTGCAGATTAACAAACGCCGTCTACAAGGGATTTTCATAGCACATTGGAGAATGACTAAATCCTTAGCAGAAGGTCACCTGATCGGAGCTTCACAAGCAAACATTGATGCGTGCTATCCGTTTGTGTATCAATGCAGAATTTTGCATGCCCTTTTCATTATTTACTATTTAGAAGTCTTCCATAGTGTTGCACTTCTGGTTACTTCACGCTCCCTGCTCTCTATTATTTCGAATGCTGTTAAAGTTGTAGAAGTGATTAAGTACCAGATGATACCCCATGCCTTCTATGTAAATCATTGATGAAAAATCGCTTGCACAAGGGTCCTCTGAGAAGACAGCCACAATTGCTAAGCCGGTAACTAAAGCAGATAGGAAATAGATTTAATGTCCATAGTAAATTTCGGTGAGTAAGCTGCAAAAATTAAAATAGGGTAACAGTGCATTTCATTCAAATTGGCGCATAGCCTACAAGATACAAGCAAATCGAAATCAAAATAAGCGTTGGTGAACGTCAACCCTGGCAGGACCCATATTCCTTTGCATTAGAGCTAACATTGGAAAACATGATTATTTAGAATTGTTTTCACACTAATCAAAGACTACTGAACTATGACAGAAAGTTTGGCAAATAAATATGCAGAAATCGATATTTGGCAAGCAGCAGAACGTCCACTAAATGATTACTACTTACACAGTCACCGAGATATTGGTAACTGCATTCTGACTAATTGAATTTACCATTCTTGCATTGTTTTAAGTGCGTTGTAAAAAAGGCAAAAAATCGACTTTTCCGGAGATAAATTCTCTGCTGCGACCAGCAATATGTCCACGAAAAAAATTATCAGCAGATCAGGATGCACAAAGATTTTATATCTTTTATATTTTCAGGCAAAATCCCAAAGTTATTACACTTAATACAACTGGAACAAAATTCAGCAGTGCATTGTAGTTTGTGAATGCAGTTTCCGAATCAAAATTGTTAAGAATACTTTTTGATTTCATTGTCGAGACATGACGGAAAAATCACCAAATGTCGTGCCTGATTTTTCACTCAGTTTGAAGTTGGTTTCTTTTGGTTGTATCTCACACGCTATAAGTGCAAGCCTCAAACTACTTAATTCATGCTTTTTTCATTATCCACAGCCTGGTGGAGACTACGCATACATTGTGTCGGATTACCACACGAGCATCTGTGTTATTGTCGCATTTAGAGATGTGGGCTATTGCCTTCCTGAAGGCTTCTCTACTGTTACATCCAGGATAAAAACTAATTAAAAGCCACAGTTATGGCTGAAAGTTAAAGTGTGAGCCCAGAGACATGTAAATTGGTGTTATGTAAAAAAAAACTGTTTCATTTACCGTGAGATGAAGCATCGATACTAGACTATCGCAGATTGATTTAACCACGCAGATATACGTATTACATTACTGCATAGTCCGCATAATTTGAGCTAAAAATACAAATTTGTGGCAAATTATTTTCCACCTGACCAGGTAATCGTGTCTTCGTTAGAAGGGCCTACAGAAGCTATCCTATTTATAACTGCATAAGAGTAGTTGTCTGCATCAGTTAACACTGGAAACAAAAGTGCTTTTCCAAAACCATTGTCCTAAATTACAATTTTGCAATTCGTACAGATCATTCATGAAAATATTTTCCTCCTTTTTGGGATGAAATGAATAGCTTGCTGTCATCATGTGATAATCAGCTAGTTCGGACAATACATCGGCCTGCGAATACACTCACTAAGGTACGAAGGCTATGAGACCAGAATCTTAAAAAGTGACTAATCTTACTAAGGAAGGTTAATTTAAGAAAAAAAACATGATTATGCAACCTACTGTTTAGAACAGTAGAGGGTTTACTGTGCACGGGTGCATATCAAGTCTAGTTCTATGGTTATTGTCAAAGTAGTCAAATCGAAATTAGCATCAGCTTGGCTAGCTTGTCTAGTTAGTCCGGACTGACAGTTTAGCTGCTATCGTGGTAGAGGTTAGTTACATTGTAGATCATGGTGACAAATTATATTTTCTTTTAATAGTCGATATATGCAGCTCTTTGTGTCAGTTGAAAAAAAATTACGTTACATTAATACGAGTAATTTAAAGTTGAGCTCGTTGCCATTGCAATCTCACGCCTGCAATCCAATTTGAGTATTTAAAGACATTTATTCATATTTGGTCAAAACCGTAGTAGGTCACAGCGTTTAACATTTGAAAGTCGATTTTTCATTTACCATTCAGAACCCTTAAATATCACCTAAACAACGATGGCATTAAATGTATAAGTGCTTCCCAGTTGACGATATAATGGCCTTAAAAACCCTTATTTTTAATTCCCTTCAACATAAAAGACTTGAGCGTTGAAAACTATGAAAGGAAATGCCACTGTCCGTATGCCATCTGGAATGTGTTTAAACGACGTTACATGCTGTAAATTGTTATAAATACCCATGTTTCCCATTTGTAGTGCTATAGTAAACGATATCTAACATATGGGATGTGCCTTTGCCTTTTTGCTATATTTCCTCCTTCACTGTGTAAAAATGCTTGTATTTCGGGTTAAATGTGGCAAGTACGTCATCAAAGCCACGCTTGTGAAATATGGATGGGACTCCTAACAGGACACGTGACCATCTTACTTCGTATTGGATAATTGTAAAGCACATCTCTGATTCGAGGGTAAGTTAACCAATCAAATGCGGCCATCGTGAGGCACTTCGCATATGGTGTGACGTGCCAATGACTCGACAACCTCCAACCCAGTTTGTTTTGTGACCGTTTTTACCAAATATGGAAAAGAATTGACGTCCTGCTTACTTTCCTCTCCATGCTAGATGCGAAGTTTTCCTCCACTTGTTCATTTCTTCAGGTCCTGTATATCTCCACTATCCCTGACGCTGATACTAATGGTATTTTTGCAGCAGCCAAAGCGCACATATGGCTTCTACATTCCCTGGGTTAAAGATCATGGTGAACCAGATTCTACTGAAATTGCCTTATTTGTATCTGAAAACGCAGAAGCAGGAACGGTCGTGGGAATTCTAAACCAACAACTTCCATTTCTCCAAACTGCTGGTGGTCTAAGGTACCAGATTTATAATTTAGGACCCGTTCAGGAGGGAGAAGTGCAGGCATTATCTCATTCAATTAATGATACTGATTCCATTTTTAATATTGACCCGGATTCCTCCGTAATTCGTGTTGCAGATTCACTCAAACTAGACCGTGAGAGACTTTGTCCATTTGCTTCCGGAACAGAGAAGGAATGTAGTCTTATCTATGGTGTTTCAGTCTCGAGGAGAGCGAATTCCGCTCCTCCTCTAACACCACAACAGTCGTGGTTTCGAGTGAAAATTATTATCCAGGATGTCAATGACTGTGTTCCGAAATTCAACTACGACTTGAATCGCGGTTGCAAAACTGTTGATCTTCCTGAAGATACCCCTGTCGGCACAAAAGTCCAACTTCCCCACGCTGTGGACCTTGACAGTTTGCAAAACAGTCAGCTCATTTATCATTTGAATTGCCAGAATGGACCAACAAATCATCCCTTTGCTCTTTACCAAACACGTCATTCAGCGCCCGCCGCCAGAGATGGGGGTTTCAGTCAAATTTGTCTCCAACTACGGTATCCGCTGGATTACGAGAAACAGGATTCCTACAACTGCACACTGACAGTCTGTGATAACGGGATGTCCATGTTATGTTCAACATTGCCCTTATGTATTTCCGTTCATGATGTTAACGACAATGCCCCAGTGTTCCTTAACGCGAACACTTCCTTGGTTCTTCGTGAGGATATCCCAGTCGGAAGCCGCGTCACAACGATTAATGCAACCGACGCAGATAGCGGAGCCTTTGGCAACATTCGGTATTCCCTTGTGGCCGACATGCACGACAGTTTTAGGACTCAACGACACTTTCGTGTGGATCCAGTCTCTGGAGATTTAATTCTTACTTCTCAGTTGGAAGGTGGGAAAAAGTTCCTCATTTGGGTGGAAGCCCGTGACGGTGGTCAACCAGAATCACGATTGAGCAGATCTACACTCTCCATTTACGTAGTTGATGTAAATAACCACGCCCCTAAAATAACAGTTCTTCCGGCTGCAAGTAAAGTTAGGATTTTGACAAACGGAGATCCATCGAAGACGTCAGTTCGTCCTGCCCTTTCACGGGTCACAAGGGTGCCATGCAATTTCGGCGGGATTCAGGAAACCAGACTGTGTCAAGAGAGAGGCGAGGAAAGCAGTCTGATTCAAGTGTTTGAGGATAACATTGCTCCAACAAATATTGCATTTATTCATGTATCTGACGCTGACGTTGGAGAAAATGCTCAAATTGACTGTCAACTGCAGCATCAGACGGAGGTTCCGTTTGGAAACAACATTAAATTGGTTGCAGAACACCAAGTTTCTAGCAGCAAAATTGTATATAAACTCGTGCTTGAAATAATGCTAGATTGCGAAACACATACATATTCAAAAGGTCGTTCGATCTGTAATTCAGCATGGACTATTTCAGTCAGAATCGCTTGCCGTGATTTCGGAAGTCCAGTACGGAAATCCTACCATAATGTATTTGTTGAAATTCTTGATAACAACGAGTTTCCACCCGTTTTTGAAAATGAACAGTACGTGGCTGAGCTTAGGGAAGGTGTTCCGGTCGGGTCTAATGTTCTGCAAGTTTCTGTTACTGACGCGGATTCAGTTGTTCAGGTCACTTCTCATTCTGAACAGCACAATTCGAAACAATTTCAACAGTCTCACTCTGGCCGAACCCTTCGCTTTGAGTTAGAACCTCAGAGTGATCTCCCATTTGCTATTGATCAGCATTCCGGAAGGATCTATGCAAATGGAGACCTGGACGCAGAAACTAAAAAGGAGTACTCATTCAAAGTATGCAGTTCTGATTCTGCTTATATTTTATTGCAAAACAGAATTACCCACTACGACGTAAATTCCAGTATATCCATGCAGTTCGTTACTTGAGTTTTTTAAATAGGTTTTAGACATGGATTCACCTTGGGTTGACAATTATTTTAAAGGCAGAAGGACATTTATCCAAGCCGCAAATGTATATGTCTGGGAAGTTAATAAGCGATGTGGTTTTTATGAATGTCATTTTTGGCTGACCATCACCTGCAAAGGAATAAATTATTATTTTGATGCTTATACCTGCTTTAAATCAGGTTATCACCATCATTTCACTTGAGACTCTATCTAGTGCATTTGCCTTTCTGTTACGTACGTGTTAATCGAAGCGCATGAGAAGATTCACAATTTTTCTCTCACTAGATTTAATTTTAGCCTTCTAGGGATTAAGTAGTTCATGTTTTTTAAAGATTTTTAAATGGTACTTTGTAGAAAATACTAAATAAACTTCATCTAATCGCCTTTGTTATCCCCTTCTCAATTGTCATGGTAATAAGTTAAAACAATATTGCCAGCTATGTCATGTATTACTCCTAATATTTAATCTTGCGTGTTTATTCGTTACAATAAGCTAACAACGAGCAGGATTCGCATCAGTTTTATTTTTGTAATAAAAAATTGCGCCTGTTTCCATCGTGGGCCACCTAGAAGACGGCCTTTTTTCAAGCAGATTGTCCTTTCGTGTGGTCTTATAAGCAGGCAGTCGCCCACCCATATTTACACTTTACATTAACTCAACTAGTATTCGTGCAGATTTATGTGGTTTTTTACTTAAACCTTTTAATGTGTGATGGTGCGACTACCTTTATTAAAAGAAACTTTCGCCCCTAGGACCACTGGCTGGATGACACTTCACTGCAACTCTCATTTTAAGACTTATAACATTTAAATTTTACCTTACAAAAACATAAAAAATCAAGAGTCTGTGGTTTGAATTAGTAGGTTTTGGGTAATATCAAAATGAATGATTGGCGTTTCCATGGATTTTATTTGGTCAGTCTATTTTCGACCATTGTGTAGGTATATCAAGTATAAATACAAGTATAATGTATAAAATTCAGACTTCGTTACAGGAATGTATTCCAAGGTAATTGATGTTACTTGATGATTAATTCGTGTATTACTGAGTCTTCCGCTGTGAAGTTTTACGTTCCCACATAAGCGCGACAACAAAACTTAACCTATAACGTTTTAGAACAACAGACTAATTTGTATTAGATGATTTGAAAATAAATCAATAAAAGAATAAGGTTTCACCAAATAAAATTTATACCGAATTATGGCATTTTATTGTCAAATAAATATTTCAAAAATTGCGATAATTTCAATTGCTTAAATTTTTAAAAATTGCTTTTTAATTAGGAAATACAAATAATTTAAATCGTTTGCATTTATGCCCTTCTGCTTAAATTGCCATTCAAAAAAATTTCTCATTCATTTTGACCTAGTTTTTGTGGATTTTATTGACTTGCTATATATATTTTAAAGTGCTCCAATCGTTGTTGTGGTTATCTCTAAATTGACTAAAGTAATTAAACCGTTTAATACCAAAATGTTTCGCTATCTTGTGGCCCCATCAGCTGGTAATTCGATAAACCAATTATCCTGACAAGCAAATGGGACTTTATACGAGGTCACAGCAGGGATGCACTAATATTGAGTGTAATGTCAATCAATGTACTCTTAACTAACATGGGCGATGCAGGAGTACCTTTGTACACTGTGAAAAATTCGAGAGAGGTCGGAAAAATCTCTATAACTTCAGCTTAGTAACACTTTAAAGTAAACATGGTTTAAGAGACCCAGGTACCACTTTATCCTTAAACTGATAAATGTTATTGACGTGTATCATCAACAATTAAAAAAGTTTAGATGCCCAGAAATCATCCCTAATTGCACATTCAAGGATGCTTATTTCTACTTGGCAAATCAAGGGTTCAGTTTTCTTGCGAACTTTTTATTGTGGCATCAGTATTAGAAAAGCAGCAACCAATATTTCATTTTCTGCCTGCTACCGATTTTCATTCACGATCAGAAGGCTTTTTAGACACCAAGTGCCATCCAAATTAACCCAACCACATCAGACTACGTGGTGGCATTACCTGCAATTAGTCCCGAATCAGGCTGGTGCGAAATTCGTTACACTTCTGCAACGTGACACATTAGGTATAGGCTAAAGCCTTAATACGAGTACATAATTTTTTTAGAAATTAGTTAGTAATTGGATTTAGTATTTCTTCACAACAAGAAAGTGACATTGCTATTAAGCGTAGCCAGGTTTTATGGTCTAGAGATTTTATCCTGTGGACAAGTGTGACTACCAATTTAACCTTTCACTAGGGTGTTATTTAACATGGAATTTATCAAATCATGCGTTGCTGGAAAAAATTTTTTTGGTCAAATTTAAGATATAAAGTAATGCAAGCAAAAGATTTTCAGATCTTCAAGGGCAGCACAAAACCGAATTATCAGTAACGGATTACTCAGGGGATCCACCTGTCAGAATTTGCCCACAAATGTTAGCGGCAATGTCAAAGACATCCAGATTGTCAGAGCTAGTTAAAAATTTGCCAATTATAAGGAAATTGTATTGAGTACTTGCGAATCTTACACACTGATGTAGAGAAAATTGATAGATTAGGCGCAGATGGAAGTACAGTCTTTATTAATTTGTCGACAATGAAACCATGGGAAAAAATTTACATGGCCAAGAAGCACTAGTAATTCGCGATAGAAATCTTGGTTTGCTGTGTTATCGAAGAGAATCAAAGATACCTTACATCGTAGTACTACTTTGGGTGCTACTACAGAAACTCTGTTGTGCTGCGCCTAGACAGCGACCAAACCTATGACCATTCATGAATTTCGGAAAAAAAATTGGTGTACGCTAACTACTGCTTCAGAAGAAGGTAACTGATTATTTTGATTATAGCTCAAAAGGATGAGTCAAAATCATGAATTTTTTGGAAAATGTCTTCCCTCGTCTATTAAGCTTTTACAATAAGACTCACCAAATAGGGATAAGAACGCCTAAAAATTAGAGCGCTTTGAATGAATTTCTGTAACTGACATGCTAGAATCTTTTTAACGATAGACCCCACTAAAAATTGCGCAGTGCCAGAGATCATTAAAAGCCAAGTGCTTCAGAATCATCGTTTAAATTGTGATGCTTGAATGTAACCTCGCTGACATCTCACGGTTCAACGAACAGCAAAATGTTTAAGCTTGGATAGCCCTGACAAGCACGAGTGTGGCTAAGTTTCGACCACTTGAAGCTGCATGTTAGAGTAATTCTGCTAAATAATGGAACTTTTTAAACAAAATCAAAATAAATTGACATGATTTGAACATTTTAGTTCCAAAAATAGATGATGTACTCACCATGGTTAGGCATCACTGGAAAACCCTAACAAAGTACCACGTGCCAAATTGTTGGAGTGGAACATATCCAAACGTGGGGCCTTTCGAATCCGACCTCTGTACAGCAGCTAAAAATAAATCCTTAGATTGGGATCAATTTATGAAACTTGTGAACAGTTAAATTAAAGTACAAAAAATTGGTTTGTTTATATGAAGCAAGACTTGAACTGTTTTATTTGTAGACTTGAACACAAAACTTTTATCCCGATAGTTCCAGTCATATTTGGTAAAATTACAAATTATTGAAACTTAATTTTTTTCCACGAAACTTAAAGATTCCGCAAAAGCACACATTCATTGGCGTCGTAAAACCAAAGGCGATGGGGTATTTTTTACTCATACATTAAATAGATTAAAGATTGCTTTAAGCAGAACACATGGTCTAATTAAAAACGTGTGGCTATTGAATAGATACCTAATCGCCTTTGTCACTGACTGGTTTTGCTTTTCCTTATATGCATCTGCCTCAAGAGACAATGGAAATGCTAAACTATCTTGCAATATATTGCAGATTCATGCTTTAGCAAGTATTCTGAATAACAAGATGGTTTTATAAAGGTAAAAAAATTAAAACCAGTGGTAAATAAAAAAATTGTCACTCCATGTTACTGGCAAAAAGCTGTTTTTGTCGTGATAACCACCAAACTGATATCGTTCAGTTTCTTTTTGCTTGCTAACGTTCAGGTAATGAAATTTTGATCTAGTCAGTTAATGTTTGCATTATCATAGTAATATTTGGTTTTTGCGTTAATCTTTGTCTCTTTCTCTTTCTATCCCAGACCAACTTCGTGTCCGGATTTGTATTTGATCTTAGAGATTTCTATAGTAGAAATAAAAGTAACTATGACAAATCCTAAGGCTGATCCAAACCGAAACGTCGCACACCGATAAGTATTTAACTAATAGCTTTTGCGCTCTTCATGTTTCTCTGTCTAACTTGTAAGCTTCTGTAGCTTTGGTCTCAAAAGTTTATAAGTTTACATTTCATCCACATTGCAAAGCATTTCGTTACAAAAATGTGTTAAAATGGAATAATTAAAGGGATTTTAACATGTGAGCAAAACAAAGTGACAAACTGATCAAATGACGTGTATTTTCTTAAGACTAAAATCATGAAAACTGTCTGGGCTCACTTTAAGTGGACGTTAAAGCTAAACTAGTCGACTTCACCTGCTCAAGTGTCTTAGTTACTGTACTAGGGTTACGATTAACTCAACTGCGCACATTGCCATTATTCCCCCTCATATTCTTTGGCTGGAAGTAAAGGTAGTAAAAGTATTATTACATTCGAATGTAAGGTTCCACAAATGATATGGAAAACTAATAATCAAATTTCAGTGATCATTTTGCATCGCCTGGTCACTTTTACTCTGTAAATTAGAAAAAAAAAGTAAAAACACACAAATGAAGTTTTCAACAAACTAACTACCTTTGTTTCAAATACACAGAACTTTTCGCTTTCCAGGCACGATAGGCGTGTCGCAACGAAATCATTTACTTACATTTTGCTTTTAACAAAATGTCCTTCTTTTTAAGGAATTGAACTATTCGTACAAGATAAGCTTTGTAGAAATAGTAAGCAGAATAATTTAATCCAAGTTGTTTCACTCTGGAAAAACCCTTCAACGTTTAATTAGACGAAAAAATACTTATGTAGCTAACATTGTTGGTTGGGACTGAACATATATGCAAACACATTATATCGATCAAAACCTTTAAGAGAGCCTAAGTTATATAATAAAAAAGCACGCATCTTAAAACATTTTCAAGAAAAAATCGGGCTTGAAGATAGATTATTGCCTGAAGTTAAGCCTGTCACCAAAACCTGCGCCATTATTTTTACGATTCCCCTTAAATGTGGCATGGTAACAGCATAATATGAAGCGATGCTATCTTTGGTACACTACGTAAGCACAGTAAACGTATATTGTCAATCTAACAATCAACTTTAATTTTAAATTGTGATAGTTCAGTAAAGGTGTTTCTGAAGAACTAGTCCAGTCAGAAAAAGTGACAATAAATATAGTGGAGTTTTTTAAATCTTTCTTCATAGCTAAGTTATATTTTGTCGGTGAAGCTGATTAGAATGAAGACTTTTGCGCATTGGCCATAAGCCTCTAAGGCTTGACCTGGGAATACAAGCTTAGACTGCGTTAGAGTGGGAAATTATACAGGTCTGTCCTTCGCAGTTGCATAATAAAAGTTTTCTAGAAGGGGAAATTTATAAACTTATTTTGACAACAGTGATTTTTAGACCACAAACTGTACAATAGTTCATGGCTTAGAAGAAGTAAAAGTGCGGATTTCTAAAAAATGATTAATTTAAAAACTGACTTGACATCTCTAATGATGAAGTAATAAAAAATTAAATTAGAATTTACGAAATTCACAATTTGTGTTGAAATATTTATAATCAAACCATAATTTGCCTGGCGCAACGAGTGCCCACTGCAAAGAGGTAAATAAAAGTTCTTTGGTATGCCCTATTTATGAGGACTAATCAAATAATTAATAATAAATTAAATTTTAGACGTACGCGGTTACAAGATAAGACAATGCAAACGTAAACTGAACTAGCTCAAACAGATAATAAATTCGAATAATAAACTTACTAGTTTTTTTATCTAGAAACTAGTCGATTGCGGTAGAACACCAAAAGAATTCCATGGAATAAGGATTTTATTAATCGCACTATTAAGTCTTTGGTTCTTATTTCATGTGAACAAGTTGTAATTACTCTGCTTGGGTGTTTTAAAGTAAAACACAAGTTTTAAATTAAACGTGCAGACCATATTTACGCAGCAAATATGTTTCCAGAGAGTAAATCACTGCAATTCATTATATAGCGTTTCCTGCAAAACGTTTGGTTCAATTTGTATGCTCTTTGACATACAACCGAGAGAATGGGGTGCTTGGTATCCCACAATAAACAATGAACAACATCTCGAAGTTTTAAGTGTGGTTCTGTTATGTTTCTCTACTGCTACGTTTCTGAACTATTAGTGTACCTTGCAGACCTCTGTTTATTTGTAAGTTGTAGAAAGCGGTTTGAAAGTAACCAGCTGAAGGCTTAAGCCCATAAGTTTGAAAACTTTGACATAGTCGAAAGAGAAAAGTAGCGGAAATGAATAAAACATAAGTTCAGAATGCAATTTTGAGAAATAATTGTGTGCGTCTTTGTATTCCTATTGGCTCTGTTGCTTTTGTCGACGTTTTTAATGTCATTGATATAGACTTTTATTACATTCTGCTTTCGTATACAGAAAAGGCATTTTACTTTTCTTCATGCTTCACAACTAAAGGCATGTCTAAAATTACATTTTTTTAAAATTTCATCCCGTGAGCCCTCATATATTTCACGTAGATCACCAAAGTCTGCCAATGTTTTTGGCAAATTATTAAACACAATTAAGTAAAGCCCTAAAGCCATTTGAATTTTCAGTATATTTTGCAAGCTTAAGTTTAAACCTGTAAATCTGTTTGGCAACGATAAAATTACACATAAATATTTATTCTGACACTTCAAAAATACCAAATAACCCTTCTGCTCAAATATCAATAATAATCGACCTTCGGAACACATTAGAGTCCGCTGATGGCATAACTTCGTACGCAATGAGTGTAAATAAATGTTTTGTTTAAGCCTATAAAAAAATTGACTCCAGTAAAATTGTGTTGACCATTTTGAAGGTCTACAAATGGCTGACATCAAGAACCGCTAAAACTAATATCATACTCACTCCCATGGGGCATATTTTTTCTGATAACCTCATTTTTGAGATTTCTTACTTCATGGATGCAGTAATGGAACAGAAGTCAGGCTCATAGAACAAAAAATTACCTGACAAAAGCCCGTTTTCTTAAGACCGTGTCCAATGTGCAATTTCATTAGGATCTGTAATTTAATTGAGATCTGCAAACAGCTGCCGATTTAGGGTAAACTGGTTTGAGGTGAAAAACGCGTGCCCTTGGTCTATTAATTTAACTGACCACATTCCAACCATCCAAGGTCAAGGCAATAAATACTGGCGCCGACAATGTCACACTTACAAGCACGTGTCAGGTCATCGTCAACGTCCAGAACATCAACGACAACCCCCCGCGAATCCTAACTCCTCGGATGATAGTTGGGACACTCGCGACGGAAAAGAAAGGAATTGTAGTTCAGATACCCGAAAATCTTCACAAGGGCACCGTCTTTATGCAGCTTCGCACTCTGGATCCCGATGGCACTGATAACTCAACAATTCAGCTCCGGGGTTGTCTTCCTCGCCAGCCTAGTCAACCTTCCGGTAAAAAACAGTTGCCAAAGTCGATCTTTGAAGTGGACAAGAAAACTGGAAAGTGTTGGACTTTAGAAAACTTAGACCGGGAGACAGAATCAGCTTATGTGTGCACTTTAGTTGCCATGGATAGCGAAACAACAGACGGTCTGACCTCAACGTAAGTTTTGGTGATTTTTGGTGAAATTTGCGAGCCGAGCAAAAATGAAGCCTTCATCTGTCCTTTGAATACCCTTAGATAAATACATACATAAACTTGCATTTAATTGTATGCTTTATGTTTTTAATTTCTAAATTGTGTGCAGTCAGGGCTGCTCACAAAATAAGCTACAGACCTTTCAATTTAAACATTATAGTCCAAGCCGTGGTTCAAAATTTTGAAAGCACAGTGCTGCTTAGTATTTTTTGTGCACGAATTGCGCGACACCAAAGAACTAAGCAAGTTTTTCCCACATGCTTAGGTCTGGATAACTTATCTGCCAGAGCACTAAAGTCTGAAATCTATAATCAAAATTCGGGTTCTCGTCATAGAGAAGCCAGGGTTTTTCAATAACTTTCAATTCCCGTACCAATGTGTGGTCTAGCATTAATAATATCCACGGTTCCCTGTTTAAGCAACGTCAGCTTTCGTCTGTTCAATACTTCCTTACTTGTATCGGATATTGGTAATGGATATGACTACAAGTCTGTGACATTAAGCTCCATTCGCTGATCACAAGTGATATGAGAAGGCATTTAGACGTTTCTAAGCAATTTTCTAGCTTTCAAGCCGCCGTTTTACGTTATAGCAAATCAGTTTGCAAATACACCACCTAAACTTTTTTAATTACATTTTATTTCTTAACTGGCATTTCCAGTGAAAATAATAACAATTCATTTGTAATTGAACATTTATTTAGACCAAATTTTATTGAAAAATTGCTAGGTTACTGCGATATGTAGCAAGAATAGAGTCTCTGTGCCTTTAGGCGTTTGTTTTGTTATTAAAGCCGTTTTATTTTATTAATTGGTATTCGTATGCCTCTTCTTGGTTGAGTTTTTTTTTATGAAATCTCGTAGTGAGTGTTTAGGACCATATATTACCGCGCATATTTTCTGTCTGATGAATGGAATTTTCCATTTTTGGTTTAATTTTCAAATTGTGGCTTGCCCATACAGTAAAATTTATATAAATAACCTCTTTCAAAAATTGTATTTCCTGTTTCACTAAAATTGCTAGAATCAAACCGAAATTAGTATTTTCGGATTCACATTGACAGCACTCTGTCCGAATCTTCGGCATTCTATATTGCAAGGGATTAGTTGACGTTGTCAGAAGTGGTAATTGGTGAGACGTACACCCTATAATTACCTCAATCCATTTTTCGTGCATTGCATCATTCAAATCTTCGAAAGGGTACATCGCGAAATTTTACTATCTGTTTACTATCGCATCCAAAATTTGCATTTTTAGCCTGGGCACATTTATCAGAGTGACAGTTGCGTGCGAGTATGTAAACTTAGCCCGGGATCAAAAGCCGTGATAAGGGAATAACGCTTTATGTTACATTTTTAAATAATCTGCTTACAAAATGTTATATGTAGCTTTTAGAATCGCGCTATTTTAACTATAAACACAAGATGATTAAAATCGAACATCCAGAGGTGAGAGGGAAATAAGTGTGCCTATGAAGGAACAAACCATGGCCGGCGATTCTGCATATTGGTGCATTAGACCTTCAGTTGCGAAGTATTTTAGTATAAATTAAACAAAGTTAAATAGCTGCTAATTAAAGAAGACGATTCTTGCGGATTACCGGAAAGATGACAGGAATTACTCGATGGCGTATTAAAAAAACCAACCCGTTTCTTTAGACTCCGTTTTTTCGATAAGAACTCATCGAATTTTTCGGTTCTGTTGCACCCTCAAAATCTAAGGCATTTACAGCCATTACCCTCGATTCGATTGTTCACAAGCAAAATTTTGATATTGATGTGGTCGAGTTTTAGAGAAAATAGCAACTCACGTTTGTAAAATGGCTCTAGCTAGTTCTGTACTAGTCGTATGGTTTAAGATTCCATTCCGCTTACTCATACGCCTTGATTTTTGTGAATGTAATGTGCATTTTTCCCAATTTCTAAATTTTCGAAGCATTTTTTTAATTTCAAAGAAAGGGTCACTTGTTGACGTAGATCTTCTGTTAACTTACATTTGGAACAAAAATTGCGAAGAAACTAAAATTTTGCGTTTAAATGAGGCCCAATAGAATCATGCGTTGAGTACTGCATGCTGAGGTTCTACTTTTTTCAACGGCCAACCCAGGTGGGCATATTAACCAGAGAAACATAAGACAAGCAGTGCCGCATATAAATTTAAAGTTTCGAAGTTTTGCTATCTCCTTGGTGGATATTTTTTCCAAAGTGACGGTAATTACTGGTGGCAACTGCCACCGAAATATTTTTGCGTCAAAATGATTAGCTCATTTTCAGAGTTGCTAATTGGTAGCTTTCTGAAATAGCATGCCCACTCCACTAAGGCACTCACTGTGTTCAGAATTAATTTGACCGAGTGTTCTGCTAAGTGGTTAGAGGCTAAGGATCCCTTTAAAAAAATGTAGGACACCATCACAGTGTCTTATTAAAGTGCAACAGCCATAACTTTTAGCAAATTTGAAGTCAGTATAAAAGACAGTATAACTCATGAAGTGTAGTTGTTACTTCTACCGGGTGTAAATATGACTTGCGACAGAGGTCTACTAAAGTAATTGGTAGAGCCTATACCCATCTTGGCTAAACTCACAGATGACTAAACATCGCATTTTGTGGGTGTCCCATCTATTCAAGATTGGCACAAACAACCCAATGCATTTCGTTCCTTTTATTTTCAACAAACTTGGCTTAAATTATATTGGAATGCAGAGATTCGTTATAAAGTGTGGCAGCCATGACCTTTTTTTAATTAAAACCATTTAAAAGTAATTTCATTGCGATTTACGTAATAAATTTGTACAAAAACCATGTGCTTGCTACGTGTAAAACCCAAAATCTCTTTAGAACAGGCAGGAGTAAATTTCTAAATTTTGATTTCAAAATGCAAACAGCAATGTCAGCTTATCCAAAATGGGGTTACGTGGATGAAGCTGTAAAGCTTTTCCGGAGTGAGCAGTTGCTGAATAACAAGAAATTTAAACAAATACACGGACTAATACATTTCCAGAAGTTTTTATGAAACAATTTGGTATGCCTCTGTGCACTCAAAAACTACGTAGCCAATAATTTTTATTCTTTGTAGGTCGGAGTAAAGATGTATGTCTGTAAACTCCAAATGGTACCTGCCATCAAATGTAGTGGTCCGGGTAATTTAAATATACTATCATCTCCCTACTACTGGTAAACTGCCTTAGTCAATGAAAAGTACTATGAATTTTATGAAGTGATGGAAATAAAAGTTTGTACTGTTTCAAAGAACAAATATATGCCTGTTGTGTCGATTCTACGAAAATTACGCCCCTGTCAACTAATAGGTACACAGAAGATCTGTTTTAAGTTACTAAAGAGCTCCGTTCTTCTCCTTAAAAGGGCCACTATAACTATTGAGCTGCTGGACGAAAACGACAACTCGCCTGTCTGGCTATATCCCCGGGCACCGGACGACTCTCGCATCCAAATCGGCATTGACTTTCCAACAAGCAGGATCATTACACGCGTTCGTGCTGTCGACCCAGACAGTGGACAAAATGCCCGAGTGATCTACTCACTAGAAGACGCGTCATTTGTGCATTTTAACCAAGAATCGACATGTGATCTCCGTGGTTTATTTAACGTGGAAGGTGCATCTGGCCATCTTCGTACGAGAGAAGGAATAAAGTCTTGCGTTAAGGCGGGCGATTCAGTTCGTCTGCTTCTAAGGGCCACCGATGAGGGCACACCACCCCAATCAAAGGATGCCGAATTTTTTTTAGAATTTAAAGCGGGCGCTGAGATTCTAAATATTCCCCCAGAATCAACGTTTCTAACACAAGCGGATGAGGCGTTTGCAAATAAACCCGTTTATTTTGACTCGCACTCGCGGGAGAGATCTAGCCAGTCTAACCTCGCAACTGCAGTTAGCAAGGAGAAGGACACAGATGCAGCAGGCGCAAAGAGAATACAGGTCTTTGTATTAATGATCGCTGTACCTCTGGCAGCAATTGTTTTCTGCTGTTGTCTGATCACTGCCTTGCTCTTTGTTATTCGGTCACGTCGAAGAGGAAGACTGCGTGGGGGAAGCAAAGGGCAAGTGCATTCTAATGAACTTGAACTGTTGGACATCGGAAATGGAAAGGGGGGCTCCTTCAAGCAAACGAGGGAAACAAAATTATCCAAAGGAACAAAATATTTGCCACCCTCAAAGCCCCCAACTCCACAAATGACGCAAATGTGCTATGAGGCGGAGGTGCGCAAGGCCTTTTCCCAGCATTCTCTTCAGATGGGCAGTGAAAATGAGTTTATTCATTCATCGGCTGGCAACCATATTGACGATGCTGTTTCCATCCACAGCGGTGAAACCCAAATGGATGGTAAATTAATCTATCCAATCTACCTGAAACCCCTTGCTGATGGGCCGACAACGTCAACGTCACAAGGAAATGCAGTAATTCGAATAACTAGCATTCCAGAACTGGAAGGGACCATACTTGTGCCAATATCAAAGAACGATACAATTCCAGGTGCAATTGTCAAGTCATCAGTAGCCTACCAGCAAGTTCCTGAAACGGTATTTAGACTTTTGCAATTTATTTAAAATTAGCCGTACAATTTTCCGAACATCAATTTAAATTTAAATATTAATCAGATGAGGTCCCTGGCAAACCCTAAGGTAAAAAAACGTATAATCTCCGTCCTGTAACACACAGACTAGAGTTGTAATCTTACTACTGATGAAAAAATAAGATTAACTTTCCCCATGAAAACATGAAATCGAGCTGTCAGAGTTAGATAAGTAATGC
Source organism: Mesocestoides corti (assembly GCA_900604375.1). Lineage (NCBI taxonomy): Eukaryota > Metazoa > Platyhelminthes > Cestoda > Cyclophyllidea > Mesocestoididae > Mesocestoides > Mesocestoides corti. Next base: position 237,427 of record UXSR01005200.1, read on the forward strand.
CAGAACCTTTTTTTTTTAATTGAAATTTAAAAGAGATTGAAATCTACTTGTAAATGTACTTTTAAACAAGTTTAGCAGTCAACTCAGGACTCTTGTAATAAATGGTTGATAAGGAAAAAATGCGATGACCTTTATTAATGTTATCTGTAAAGTCAGAGAAATTTCTTGAATTTTTTTGCTAGCTATCCATGTATTTCATCTTGAGGATGGTCAATTCATCTTTGAGATATAAGGTTAGGTACCAGCTTATCGTGTACACTACAAGCAATGACACTTAAATGAATATTATTTTCTTCCACGTAACTTTGATTTTATAAATAAAACTCATTTTGTCAGCTTTGGCTCACACCCCTACCTAAAACCAATGTTTGCATGCTGAATTTATAAATAAAAGTAATTTGCAAATGCGTTTTGAGTATTAATGTAGTGATTAGCCTCGCCAATCTGTTATCGAAGATTGCTTTAATAAAATTGGAAACTATGGATGCCCAAGACTTAATTTAATATTGATCTAGTACTTCGAAGATGATTTTAGTGATGACGCATTTCTCGCCTGTTCTAGTCTTTGAATGAAGTAAATTCCAGTGGTTAAATTAGTGCAAAGTATTGACTAAAGTTCGTAAGGCGTAATCAGAGTAACCATGAAAAAATCTGATCTTCTGCTTATGAAACATATTGATGTCAATTTGAAAGGATTTAACAGTTGCGTAACATTTACTTGAATACATTTAGCAAGGACAAAGTTATGTATTGCCACTATCTTATAAAAAATTGATTTTAATAAGTAAGTAGTCATGAAATGACATTACCTATGGTTTAAAATAGTTACAGTGACCTTCCTCTATCCTCGCAAATGATTGTTCAGGTGCGTCCGCTTTTAATTAGTGTATGAATAATTAAAAAGCAGACATTTTATGTCAGCCAAGGCGGTTGGGTTGACACCCAGGACAAAGGCTTTAGCCTGCGTGCAATCAATTATCATGAGAACACAAGCAAAAATATTTGCAAGAAAGTTAAATTTCGAAAAACCAGAAATGCACTCCACATCTGTCACTTCGTCTCGAAACATCTGTTTAGCGTGTGCGTACTCGTGCGTGGATCGTCTCAGGTGTGGTATGTAAGCAGTAGATTTTCAATTAATTCGTAATTGGTCATCAGCGATGGGCAGCTGAAAATTAAGGCCTCCAACCCAATACAGATCTAAGGTTATTACAATATTTACAAAGGAAAACACTTCTTTACATCTACTTTAACATGCAATTCAATAGTTTTTCTTGCAAAAGAAAAGATACAAAAAAGTAAAAACTTAGTTAAACTAATTGCTTTCATATTCGTTTGTTTGCCCAAAGGTTAAATCATAAGCGAAACCTAATTTGAGCAATATGCATAGCCTGAAATATGAAATTATTTGTCTAATATAAAGACCTGCGGTTCCTAAAAAGCACAAGTTTGATTGTTAAGTGTTTGTAGCATTCCAATTTGGTCAACCACTCCAAATTTTTCCAGCATTTGTCTTAGCAACTTACGATGACGTTTATTTATTAAAATTTATCCATAGTCGTTCTTTACTTCTGTCATTGCAGGGTATAACGGATTGGCAAGACACAAAATTAGTCAAATTTGCTAAATAACTAAATTTAAATAAACATTTTATACTCTAGGAAATCTTGATGGCTTGTGTTATGCCAGAAACGGACAAGTCGAGTGCGGATTCGGGCAAGGGTCAAAGCGATGATGACATCTTCAGTCATGACGGTGAGTGCCTTGAAATTTCAATAATGCCACATGGTAGTCCGATTTTCAAAATATTTCGATATTTGAGGGTTGCATATTTGATGCATGCTGCAGTTCTCAGAAAAATCTTCCAGGAAAAATGAGGTTCAAATCACTAAATCACTTGTCTTCAAACTAAGCTTTTCTCCTTTATGGCATTATGTGTCAATTTAAAAAGGGTTCTGTGGGTCTACGTGCGGGTATGGCGCAATAAGGACAGCGGTTTTCTAGTCCGTCACTTGATGATTGAGGCCAGCGAACTTTCAACTAAAGAGAGTGTTCATGGTTTTTGGGTCATCACGAGATGACCTACGCAGGACAATCCAGCTTTGCAATTAGTGAAATTCCACCTCGATGACTCAGTAATTATGATGATTACTTAGATATTTGTGTGGCGCTGATTGCAATCGACACATACGATGTGTTATTTGCAGCAGGTTTTGGTAAGCGGATATGACACGCAGTAAAATTTCAAGAGACTTCCTGCCAAGGCTTCAGACCAGAATAAGCAAAAAAATGCGTCTTTTTTAGCCTAATGAAAGCTGTTACTGTGGTGTGGTAGATGCATTAAAATCGGACTTCCCCATTAGGTTTTTCTTAACAAAAGAGGTCCATAGTTAAAAAGAGGAAACGGAATGACCAGATTACGGGAATCCATAATCCCACCTTAACAATTTTTTCGGCCCCAGGGACAAAATATATTACTAACGTTGAAAGTTGGTAGGTAAAGCCTGTTAATATGAATAAGATTGACCGTAAGCAAACCAGCATTGCTCTCAAAACAGTTTTTAAAATCACATTTAGTATTACAAAGAGGGCTTCCTGAAAATGTCACTACTCAAGTCACCTTCGATATTTATACAGAGAAACACAGCATCTATTGTCCCAGGTTTAACTCAACATACAACATTCGTACAAAGATAAACTATTGCAAACGAACCTTTTGGCTTTCAGCAAAATTCACTGCTATGTTTTAATTTAGAGAACATGTTGTAACTTTTTTAATGGAAAAATCATTCTATTTTATGTAATTGTTTAGTGAATCTAAGGCACTGCTAATTATTATCATATTTGCACAATTCTTTCTAAGTTTCTTCAAGGTTTTGATGTTGCTCATTTAATTTCAAATCCTGAGACACTGCTAAGAGCCCGAATTTAATCATTTCCGCTATTAATAGTCTGACGAGTGAGTCGCTGCATTACAAATTACTTTTTTTTCTTTTTACAAGCTTGATGTAAATTTTACAAAGATCATTGTGGCTTTTAAAACATAAATCAACATAAAATACTGTAAACAATTTGTTAATTTACAGTAAATCAGCGATATCATTTTATTTCAAAAACAGTGTATTTATTTTCTTTCCTCGCAGTTGCATCCTTTCATCCTCATATTGTCTTTTTCGTGTCTTTTTCGTCTTTTTTCAATCAATATTCCTTTAGTGAAAGAAAGTGGCTGAAATCAGGCTCAAGGTTATCAAAATTTTCAACTAATTCAAGGTCTAAATCCCTCACTATATTGATTTTCTGGATGCTGTTTCCCCTCAGCGAAACCAGCATTTTCAGTGAGCATGTTGACTTCTGTTTTCTTGTATAATCTTTTAATAACATAAGGTTCACAGCGCATCTTTCAAATTGCGTTTATTAAAATGATAGATACCAGGCAATTTCCTTACAAAAATATCTATTGCTACCAAGTGGGAAAAAAGATTGTTTTTGCCTATGAATGCAACTTTTAATTTTTTTAAACACAATTCAAAAAAACGTGTGGATCTCGACTTCCTGTTTTAAGACTTTAGTTTTAACTGATAGCAACAAAAATAGAAGTAGTCGCACCTCGTTGACAATCCAAGACGAAATTTGAAAATAATGTACACTAGAACATTCAAAATCCTGAACTTTGTTCAGAGTTAACCTAATTAGGATTCATGACATGAGCTTGAAATTTTCTGATTTTTTTTAAGTAGAAAGAGTTGTATCAGTTCATAAACCACACATATGTAAACAAAATGGTGCTATGGCAGTGTATAGATTTGTCCTATGTGCGAAATATTGGAATGCATTTAATTTTTGTGTATTGGAAATATGTTCGGTAAATAATTACACATGCTATCTATGGTTGCATTTTTAAGTTTTAATGTCAGTTTCTAAGTCTTATAAATTTCAACCATTATGCTTTTTCTAAGCCCTTACGGTCGTCACTCTCTTAACTACATTTGTAGTCCCATATTTTCATCCTTAACGGTTGTCCCAAATTGACATTTAAGTGAATTTTGGACTTAATAAGCCTATGCACACAATTAACACATATTTTAACCCCTCATTTTGTTGCCGGTTTTCATGGAAAACTCTTGATCATTAAACCAAACTCGGAGCAAGCTACTTAAAAGAGGTAACAACAGTCATGCAGACTAAAAATGTGTCCGCTAAAGTCTTGTGCAATTTCTATTAACAAACATCATTCCTCTCTCCGTTTGTTTATTCTGGACACGTCTAAAGGCTACTGACTAATGGCCCGGTAAAATTAGGGATTCCACAAAGAGCAAAACTATTATTAGGTGGTGCGCGTAAATTCTATAAATTGTGATATTATTTATCGAAGTGTGAGCTGTTACAGAGAGTTACTGGAAACCTAAGAAATGCACAGAGTTTTGCGTTTTTAATGTGCACGCCAAAATGTAATTGCGGCCCGACTGCTTGTCTCTGAACCAATTTATTACTGAAATGTGACTCAGAGAAATTTACTGATTCTCGACAATAGAAGGCTGCCTGCTTAAAACGTCACACGATTTTTCTAACCGACTGATGTCAAGGTAAACACTAGTTAGAATTTTTGATAGTTTGTTTTTTACTGACAATTTAAACTGATTATTGCGTCGCATTCACTGGTTTACTCTAACTTCGGTGATTAAACACGGAACCTAGGGGTTATCCCATGGTGCCTCGGTGTTTAATAAAGTTTGTGTCAATTTTGAAAGTGCATCAAAAAGCTAAAAAGTTGCACATAAGTTGGTCGCTGAACAGGCTTTAGGAGATCGTTTACAATAAATTTGTGTGCTATAAATCCCTGCATTCCTTAAGCCACCATATGGATTATGAATTTGTTATATCAGAGACACAACTTCAGGACTAAACAAACTGATTTACCAATTTATTAATTAAGTTAAAAAAAACTGTACGCAAATTAGCCTAAGTTTTTTTGCTTTGTGCATGGTATTTTAAGGCAACAGTGATTTTCTGCATCAACGGTCATGCCAACAAAAAAGGGCCCAACAATTATTGACATCTTTCGTATTTGAAGATGTGCAAACAAATATGACGCCAAACAAGTTTCGAGCTTTGAAGTACTGAAGTTCGATTGACATGCTTTCATCTGGGGTTTATCCAAGAATTTAGTTGTCTTTTTGGAATCGGAATGAATGTCAAGATTTTTTGTCCGATGTATGGTACAATCCAGGATATAATTTTAAGCATGTACACTCCATCGCTTCCATTATATATGATGTAGAGGGATTTCTAGGAGTTCATTTAAAGACCTTTGGAATATTTCCTTTTTGACCTTTTATTATAACTGGTTCGGGGATTAGCCAGTGCAATTCTATCACAGAAATTCAGTCATAGGAGTGGGCATCAGTGAACAAACCTGGCGTTAAAAAAGCAGATCGGAAGCATATTATTCCACATTCAAGAGTGGAAGGTCTTCTCGTAAGTTCCAGAGTACAAAAAAAAACAGTTTCCGCACTTTGTGGAACAAAGAAGGATTGGCAGTATCAATATAGGTTAACGCCTTAGTAAACATTTTTGGTATGTGCCTAAACTTTATCTTCCAGGCAATCTGGAAATGTGTTATTTTTTATTTTACTTCAGCAATTGCTTTGTTCATGGTAGATTATTTATTTTATCAAAAAGTGAGTCTCCACACTAATCGAGTTACCCATCAGCATTCAATGGATTTAGTTTTTAATGTGCTGACCAAAGGATAAAATATATTTCTTTACTTGCTCTAATTTCGAAGAACTACTGCTTCGTTAGATTCTCAATAACTAAGGTCTATTATTTTGCCACTAAAACGAAACCGACTTTCTGCTGCTGACCACGTACATAACAGTCATTTGTTTAAAAGCCAAGCTCTAACATTTAAAAAAGATAAGGCTATCGTTCACCACGAAAACGACAATCAAAGTTTGAAGAATGGTACCATTCAATTCTGCCGTATTTGAAATCTAGTACACCGTTCTGCGTTGTACGTCTTGTAGGTCGAGGGAGTAATTTTTCGGCTCTCGAAAAGCCACGTGTATTCGAAACTGTTTTACAAATGAAATAACTCATTAACAAGTTTATGGGCACAAACGAAATCCAAAATTATTGCATAGGTAAGGCGACGAAACCTCTCTTATTACATGCAAACCGCTAGAGACTCGTTCTTTTGACCAAACACATGCCTGCCAAATCGAAGCAACCATTATGAGTAGTTGTTTGCAGCATTCACTGAAATCAGAATATTTAGTAGGCACAAACCGCAAATGTCTATCGAGTTATAATAAGAATCCCTAAAACAATCAAACGTGTAAGCTCTCCTGACGAATTGTTTCATTGCGATGATCACAGAATACCGATGAACGCTCAGACATGCAGAAAATGATCAATGAATTAACTTCTTTTGGATGTTAGCTTTCCTGCCCTCTCTTTATTCGACTATTTCATGAAAAGATATTTACAGCAAAATTTTGTGGACACATCTGGTTCCCGTGATTTCAGAGATGCCTTTCCGTGCTGCTTGAAATCCAATAGCTAACGAGCCACTTTATTTCCTTTTTTATGATTGATAAACCAATTATAAACTTGAGATCATACATGAGCCTTATTTGATTAATCCACAAACGGATTAAACATCTTGTGTAAACAATCTTTTAATATTCGTGGGTCATAAATACCTCATTAACGTGAGGGAATAATTTGGCAGTGAAGAACCGAAGAGATAGATGGACAAGCTTTAGTTCTAAGTTACACACTTTTATCATGAAAGTGTTTATAGAGCTAGTGCGTTAGTAAACAAGGACTGCATTTTCCCGTAGGTCTGAATGCCACTCATGCATACTCGTTATTATTTTTTTGCAGGAGTCCGGCGACAGAAGTGCTTCCCTTCAACGAGCTTCATTTGTGTTCCCGTCTCCTCCACAGACGTTGGCCATTTGAAGCCGCAGACAACCGGCCCTTCTGTTGTCTCCCTGCACCCCACTCCGTCCAGGCTCACGCCAGTTCCACAATTAAAACAAGTGATTCACCCACACAGTGAAAACAACAACAACAACAGCGATGGCAATTCCTTGTCTTCCTAGCTTCCTGTTTCAAAACTTCTCTTTACCACTCTACTGCTGCATTCCTAATTGTGTCCTAAGGCAATTATGTACAATTCGTTATCCTTTTACGGTTCTGTAATAAAGAGAGCTAATTAGAAAACGGCGTTCTTTTCAAAGCCGAATTCTTAGATTTTTTAAGAGATCATTGGATATCTTGACGGATTAAATGCATATTACGGTTTGTTCACTTTAATGCTTTTAAATCCAAAACAAGACCCTCATGAAAATACCCTCATCAAATATGTTTACCTTTCATGATCAGTTTACTTTGTTCCAGATTAAGGCAAATCTTTAATGCGTTTAAGACCTCGCTCTTCAGTTTTTATGAATGCTATTGAAAAGATGTGCAAGCTGTTAGAAGGGTGTAAGTAGCCTCTAAGTCCTATGTATTTGCGATTGCCTCCAGATCATAGCATCTCACATTCAAATTTTAATTGTCCTTAGCAAAACTAGGATCCACCTAACTTATAGGCCTCAATCTGCACGTTAACCGTGTAGCGATCAGTGAGCAAACACGATCGATTTACTTGAATGCGCTTCATGTAAGTACGTTTGTTTTTAGGATCGATATAAATCGATTCTATGTAAACTGGTGACTTGTTAAATGCACAGCTGCGTGATCACTTGAGCAAAAATTATTCAATCTTCTAGTTTTCTGCATCTCTACTCTTCTCTTGGTCTGGCCGTGTCAACCAAATCAAGACTGAAACAGACTGTTTTTGCGTTAAAACTTTCCAATTATAATTTACAAATAGGAGAAGTTAGTCAGTAAGAGCAACTTTATCCATTCTGTTAACGCGTGACCCCACTTACTGTCTGTGCCTCATTGTAATGGCCTGTGTGTTTATATAGTCCCATTTCTAACCATTATTTTTATTTAATTTCTGCTGTTCAACTATTTTTAACACTTGTTTAGTGCGCTTCCAACTTTTTAACTGAATGTAAATTCCGGGTGCAAGTAGTTTTTTCCACTCAGGTAATTTAATTTTGACGTTTTTGAAACTAAGAACACTCTAAATGTGAAATTTCGTCACAGGTTTTGGTTTTCTGGTTTCAGTGACTTCAATATCTCCCTCTTTTCCATTTAGTCAGACTTTGAGTGGACATCATTCTAAATTTCTTGAGAAAGATAGGCTTTGCAATGTCAATATGTGCTTTATGTATGGGTAATAGTGGCCGTTGCTATTGGTTAAAGTAAATCAAATAGCCTGTTCATTAAAAAGAGGTGAATTAATGTATCTGTCATAAACCACACCTTGAATGCTACATTTTACTTTGATTTTTACTCGTGTCAGTTCCTCATTTATGTGTCGATTTGTGTTATCATGCAATAAAACCAAACCATTCAAACCTAAGTCATTAAACTAACACGCATGGGAATTTACAATTCTGGTTATGGAATGCAACTGGGTAAAATTCAACGCATGTAGTTAGTAGCCCTTGGTAGTTACAGTACTTGGATGTTGACTTAGTGTCAGACAGGGGCCACACTTATGCTCTTGGTTATCATTCAAGCATCAACGATTTTTAGCAACGAACACCATTTAATTGAACCCTACCACCCAGCTGCTGTGTAGGGACGTACAAGGGCGCCGACCTATTGGACTCCGTCGAACAAAGCCAGTCCTTCGTCTTTGTGCGCTTGAATGGCCTGCTAGGAAGTTCTACGGCCAACCAGAGACAGGGATGGGTGTGAAGCAGTATATAATGAGCAGCGCAGTCAGCACGGTCGACTCTGATGGACGGCGCCTGACGTGTGGTTCTGGCTTGTGGTTGGTCAATAAAGCCGGTTCTGTTGTACCAGGCTTCTTCATGCCAAGGCTCGGGTATTCTACGGCTGCTAACTGAGCAAATTGTATATATTCAGTTTATTTTTGCATCTTTAATTTTACTGCTAACAAACCTCCTTAATGATATCAATAAAATCTAGTAACTTGAAAACCGGATTAAGGACCGAGTGGTTGGCGAACGTTTTATTAGGGTTCTCTAGACATATTTCTGACGTCGATATGATTTCACCCACAGGGATTTCCATTAAATGCACCGAACAGAATTCAAAACCTTCGCAATGATGTACACGTGCTTCATTCTTCGACGTGACACCACGAAAACGATGACCCCACTGCTGGATTTGTCTGTTAGCAGCTAAAATATACATTCCACTTTACATCCAGCTAAAATCCCGGAGAATCTTGAACAAGGCCTTATTTATATTAAGTGGTAATCGATGGGGCTATTTTTGGCCAAAATGGCTGTCTGTTTTTATCCAAATAGGTTAGTTTGTTTAATAAAAAAATGTGCACTAATTGGTCTGTCAGTAGAGGTAGTAGCGTAAAAATAAAAGCACTCGGTGAAATGACAAAAGGCGGAGTATTTTAACTTCCTTATGTCTAAAATTTAATGATAGGTTACAAGATGCACACCTGACATTTTAAAATAGCTTTGTCGCATAATTGGCCTACTGACGAAATTTTATGCTAATGAAAAATTAAGATTTGACAGCATACTTTACGAAATTTCTCCGAACATTTTGTTTATTCACAACTAATTTTTAACTAAAACGTCTAACATGAATTTAATGTAGCCTTTTTTTATTTAGATCCACCTATTCAGGCAAAGTTACCCTCGTAGTGGACTAAGTCTGTCTCATAATCTTCAAATGATTTTCTCTCTACCACAAGAAGCTCAGATAATGGCACGAATAAAAAATGATGGGATTAGAGCAGTGACTTAAATATTGGTTGTGTGTGTGGTATCCTACTTATAGGTTACTGCTATGAAACGCTAGGATAAGGTGTATGTGAGCTAAGGGGATTAACATAGAGTCACGTACTTTCCAAGAAGACTTATTTTCATGCTGTTATTCAGTAACAACCACACATTTAGACAACGTTAGGGTGTGAATATCTAAAGCCTATTAGATTCTAAATACCGAATAACATAGAGAGGAACAATAGGACGATTTATGGGTGCAACCAGAGATCAGGCAAGAAAAACGAAAATGGGCAGTCTCATGAAAATTCAGCGAGGACAAAGGGCAAGCCCGGATGGCGTATGTTGCCGCAATAGAGATTGCCACACGTATTACTTATTCTTAAAAAAATCTATCCCAAGGTGTTGCAGCAGGTAATTAACCTAATAGCCAAATTATTTTGCCATGTTCTTGCAAGAAAACTAAGATTAATTGCCATTTTTCTTCCAGTTAAACAAGTTCCGAGATTCTGTTGATGCATTAAAAGTGATTCACCTAAATTCTCATGACACTTTATGTGATTTCGGCTGCCAAAAGACCCAAAACAGTAACCTGTTTTTGCAAATTCCAGAACATTCATTAAGATGGACGACTAAATAACATCGCTTGTTTGGTTATTTATAAAGAAAAACTACGATATCACTGCAAGTATGACGAGTTCGTGGCACTACATGCACGTGTTCTCCGTCAAACAGTGCATAGCGCTACGTTCAAAAGTAAATTTTCTCAAGCATGACCCACTTACCGAAATATTAACATTGGTTGCTGATGATGTAAGGTAGGTGGCTTTTGTTAAATTGCTGAAAAAAAAGTGTTCTTATTAGAATTCTAAGAAAACTTTTTGAAATTTGATGACTGTGCAAAATAGGCCTCCGGTGGTCTCGTATTTACCCGTGAGCAAATTTGGTGAATTACGCTAAACGTCGATGTAAAACTGGCGAGGATCTGAATTCTCGTGTGTTTTTTTCGCTAAGTTACACTAATGAAGTAAATTTTCAAGATGACTAGCAGATACAATAATGCAAAATCTTGACTTCTACAGTAATGCACCAAGCAATCCATTTACCTATTAAGGAATCTTTACAAAGGTAGCATATTATCACCATAAAATGCAAACCAAAGCCATCATGCAATACGCGAATTGCAAATTAACAAAGGTATTTCAAGAATTCATATCAAAATAGATTTTTAAGTCTTGGTAAGTACCAAAAACTAAATATACACCGACACCAAGGAAACTATAAAGGCGAATTTTAAACCAGATTGGTCTTCATTATCAAATTTAAGTAAATTTAATGTACGTTTCACATTAAAAAAGACAATGCGCACGAGCCTAATAAAATGTTTTTATGCCAAAAAAATAAGAAATAGCCTGTCCAAGCTAATTAAACTGATGCAAACAAATTTCCCTAGTCATCGCCTTAAAGAACACTTGTCTCATGATAATGTGCCAAGTTACGAAACAGACTGCGAAACCATATCTTAAAAGCTGCCTTATAAACCCTCGCAATTTAGTATTTTGTGACCATATTAGTTGCAACCGCCACAAAAATATTTTTATTAACGCAAAAATTTATTATTATTTTCGAAATTTCAAAACAGAATACCATTGTAATTTAACATGGTATACATTTGAGCATGTTTCAATCTTTGTGTTGCACTGCATTTTTGTAATCGTTAAAAATAGGACCTCATTTTATGGACTTTACAATAAAAATAAAAACAGCACATTTATGGTAAACCCAAAAAATGAATACTGAAAATATGCACATACGAGCGGATAACTGCTGACCTATGGTTTGGATGCTGGTGAAATTTTACCAATTCATATTTTGAAAAAAAGCTTATTAGCAAAAAACGATTTGCAGAATTCTAAAAAAAACACCATTGCACGACGGCTGCTTTACCGTCTGGCTAGGTCCATCTACATTTCTTCGATACACATTTGAGATTAATTACAGGGTGCCTCGGCCTTGATATTTTCTCTAATATCAAAATGGACGAAATCATACATCTCATCAGAAAAAAAAGTGTCTTGATTAAGCACAATACCTAGTCTTATCTGTCAAAAATTTGTATTTAAATTGGAGTTCATAAACTGTATTAAAATTGTACAGGCCTTTGCTAAATAATTTTGGTGAAATAACATCAGGATTATTAGCATTTATTTAGTGATTCTAACAAATAGTCAACCTCAAGAAAGTGGTCTTGAATATTTGAATTTTCACCATTATGTCAACATCCACCTACTTGAATTTACCCCTATCCAAACTTTGGATTGAAAATGAGAGTGTCAAGGCCTCGCTTTTAACTCTTAATAGCTATTAAAATCGAATTGCCGCAAAAAATGCAACTTTGGGAAGGTATTACGATAAATTATATATTGTGCATATTTGTCGAAAGCAAATGCTAGCAGAGCAACTGACCACGGCCATAAGAAGTAAGAGCTGTCTGGGTTACATCATTAAATATTAAAATAGATGTCAGTATTAAAAGCTAGCAACCAATTATAATGAGCCCGATGAGTTTAAATATCTGGATGCAGATTCCTCCAAACCGTCCTACGTCATATGCCTTAAACTATATTCTAAATTAGGGCCGCTTTTAAAAATTCTGGCTTAAAACCACGATGTTAGGTTTAACGTAAAATAAAAGAGCCTTTAAAAGCTTATTATAAAATTACTGATGCATAATAGTGCTTCAGTTATTTCTTAATATTTTGTTTGAGTCTGTCGTATCGTAGCCGCTCATTTTCAGCTCCCTACGAGATGGACTCCTCACCTGAAATGGAGGGATTTGGAGTTTCTGAAGCTGACTATGAATATATGTTCGATCCTCTCAAACGTCGAGCTTACACATCAAAGAAGCAACAGATCTATGGTGTTTTTGCCTCAGATTCTGACTCTGAATTGGAAGAAAGCGGAATGAGCACAAAGGCCTCCATCCGCAAGCGTAAGGGTTCAAACTATTCTGGACCCATCACTTTTGTCAGTGGTGGAATTAAGGTATCTTATCATCAAAGTGTTCTTTTTGGGCATTCTCGAGTACCTGAGGGTTAAGTGTTGAGACCTGACTAGTCGTCAATGGATTGCTTCGGAATTAATTGATTAGGGGCTGAACTTTAATAATCTTGATGCATGCATATATATCAGGTTTCCTAATAATGCGGTTTTTTTTGTTATAGGAGGGTACAAAAGAATCTTCTCTTATTGACAATGAGGAAGATGTAGATGTTGACATATCAGATGAAGAAGAGGACCGGCGTCTCTTTTCGAAAAGCACCCATTCAAAGGAAGATTCACCTAAGCACCAGGTTTCTGTCAAGGCAGCACATGGTCGAACACGGCGACTAGCACCGACGTCAACTAATCGAGGTTTCGGATCTTGGGAACGACATACTAAGGGTATTGGGATGAAGTTACTGCAAAAGATGGGCTTCAAAGCTGGAGAAGGACTTGGCAAAGATGGTCAAGGCATTGTCACCCCAGTTGAGGCAGTTAAACGTGTTGGGAAAGGTGCTGTCGGTTCAATGGGTACTGAAGTTGCCCCCACACCCCGCAAAGGCAACGAGCCCGCTCCACCTGAAGATAGACATGACGACAAATGTAAGTAATAGCAGGTTATTTCACGTTGCCTCTAATTTATTGTGCTAAATACGTTTATTTTAGCAGGTCTTCCTCGTTACAAGAAAAAGTCCACTGTAAATGGTGGTCCTATTTCGGGAAAGCAAACTCATAAAACCATTTACATGACGGCCGATGAACTTATTGCTAGTGTCAGTCCAGCTACACCGGCAGCAGCGATCAAGGCTCATGGACCTTTTATTCAAAACAGGTATGTATAAGTTCTTTTCAGGAATTACATCGTACTTTAAGCATTCGTCCAAGTATTAATTAATCGCGTAACTTTCACAAATCAATTTATTCAGTCGCTGATTGCCAGGAATAGCACTTAAAGCAACTACATAGTAGGCATTACATCGCCATTAGCTCGACTTGCGCCTTTTTTTTCTTGTGAATGTTTGTTATCACTGTGACCCAAGATTATCGTTGATATCGATCCCTTAAATCCGTGTTCGCACTCCACTTTTGATCTGTTTTCTGAATTGTCCAACTTAGTGTCCGTGTTTCTTATCTGTCGATTACTTTCAATTGTTAGTATTTGATTGTGTACTAGTCATTCCTTTATTATCACAAAATCCTCAGCCAAAAAGATTTTTCCTTCTTTAACCATTAGGGTGACTTAATGTTTATGTGAATTTGTAATTTCATTTTTGCTACTAACTCTTGTAGTGAATTGAGCAAAGTAAAAGTGATTGACATGACTCAACGTGAGCAACGTGTGTACGAGGGCTACGAAGCAGCACTTGGTAGTTCAATGCGGCATAGTCGTCGTGCTGATGACGAAGATTCAGAGAGTATGGGCGCTTCCGGTCCAGACGCCGAGGCCCGTAAACGCGAGCGGCTCATCGAAGGTCGCTTTTTCGAGGTTCCCATTCTTTGTCACAACATTGATCTGGTTGTCAAGTCTACAGAGGATGAAATTAGGCGTTTGGATCGCGGTGCACGCTACGAAGAGGACAGGGCGGCGGGGTTGGAGCATGAAATAGAGCGACTCAGTGAGGTGAGTCACTTAAAAACTTTATTAGCTCTTCCTATGCGTCAGCATTTTCCTTAATTTCTGCAGTCACAGAATCCGTTTTAACAACGCCTCATTTTACCCACCTTACCACAGACGGGATGTGCTGATTAGCTGGTGCATTCGGTTTCCGTGAGTGCTAATCTCACTTGTAAGCTCTTTTGCTGCAGGTAGTTGAGAAGGCCGCATTTGACGTAGACGAATTGACAGCCGCCCTTGACCTCATTACTCAATTTGAGTCTGCGCTTAAAAAAGGCAGCATTGGATCGAATCCTGAGTCGTGTTCTTCATGGCTTACGAGAATTCGCCGCGAGTGCGCAGATCTACAAGAGCTACCTGCTCTCCTAGCTGCAATCGCTCGACCTCTTTTGGATAGTCTACTTACAAATTGGAAACCGCTCTCCGTGAGTTAATCCCACTACACATTACTTTAACAACTTCAGACCTGTGTACTCGGAAATTCCTCAGTATAGTCTCCTGTGCTTATTGTTGGCATTCGGGGCCCTGTTTATTATTGCAGGCTGCCGGAACTCCGCAACATTAAAAGTACCGCGTAGCTGCCGTTGCAGTTTTATGTATCGGTCGATCGACCGTTGCACTTTTACGACACCTTCAGTCTCCTTGAGGTGCCATTTTTTTCGCGTACGAGTACGTTTTATGTGAAACCGACTTCAAATTGAATAGATCGACTGTTGTGCGACTGATTATCTCTTGGTTTCTAGTTTAGCTAAATACACAGTCCCCATGTTAATACGACCAGAACACTGATGAATGTCCTGGTTGAGTGTCAAAAATCGCTAATGGCACCGTTGAAAAAATTATTTTGGGATAGTAATATCACCGCATTTACTCCTAGGTAGATTCTGAGTTGAAAATTTCGGACTCAGTGCTATTCATCACCCATTTTTTACTTGTCAATTTTTTTCTGCGTACCACATTTTCATCCCTTCACTGCCTTTTCTTTTAAACATCTGCGTGACACAGTATTCTCTTTTTGTTTTTAATTCCAGAATCCTACTTATGGTCTGGCTGTGTTAAAAGAATGGAGGTCTGTTCTTGATGATGACGGTGCTTTTGAGATTTTGCTGCGCACTAGTTGGCTGCCGCAGATACGACGTTGTGTCACTTCAGAATGGGACCCTCATGACTGTGAGCGTCTCCTAACCGTCTTTGAGTCCTGGCAATCTCTCCTCCCCGATGATCTACTTCAGCACGATCTTCTCGATGGACTTGTCCTACATCGTCTTCGAGTGAGCCACAACTACTTGTTTTCGCTAATATTTGCTATGCAAGTCCACTCTAGGCCGTCTTAAAATCACTTTTTGTTAACCCGCGCAGTTTTTCACACGTAGTTTCAGTTCATTACTTCAAATCTGTACATCATAATTATCGGACCAGAAAAGCCGGCAATATCGTGATTGACAGTTACCTATTTAGTTTGCATCGGAAACATTCTCACTCATGACTCATCGACAAAGATTTGAAGTGCTTCCTCTATCATATTTCGATTCCAAAGCCAAATTTTAAGTAATACCAATAAAATTACTTTTGTTTGGAGTACATGTATTTGTTCCATCCACCCATACATACTTCTTTGTTAGCCTGTAGTTGCTTAATCACTCCTGTTACATGCCCTGTCAGTAGCGAATTGTTCTTTGCCTTCCCTAGTCGGCGGTGGAGGCGTGGAATCCTCTGACAGACACTGTTCCCATCCACACATGGTTGCACCCATGGTTGCCATGGTTCGGCGGAGCCTCTCGCCTCGCTAGTGTACACGAGGTGGTTTTGCATAAGTTGGCTCTCTGTCTCAACAACTGGCACCCCTCTGACTCCTCTGCGAGTTCCGTCCTTCTACCTTGGCGCAACGTCATACCCATGGCTGAAATGGCCATCTTCCTCAATCGAAACATCGTGCCAAAACTAGCTCATGTGATGCAAACATTCCAGGTTGGTGTTTATTCTGTTTTTAAAATTAGTTTCCTTCCGTTTCGTGAGTGGCCTTAGGGGCAAATCGCTCACTTGGCCAGTGTTTTGTTATACGGGCTTCAAGTCGCTGAACTTAAACCTGCAATATACACTCAGTGCTCTTTATCGAGCCTTGCAAACTTTTTTCCGTATTGACATACTTGGGTTTTCCACAGTGGCGTAATTTGGTGCCTCGTGACTAGACAGTTGACTGAACTGCCCTTCATGTTTCCGTGGTCGTCATTCTCCTCTCTAAGTCACCGTCTAAAACCAACATGTACGATGTGCTTTGAATGTATTTAACAAAATGTCCTCTCATAAAGCCTCTGTCATTAAACATGCCGATCCTATGCCAATGTTGAATCATTTAGGCATCCGATCATTGTTAAAATCTAAGTCCTTCAATTGATCATCTCTGTAAGCCTTTGGGTATATACTGTTCTGTATCTAGGTTATCTGAGTAAACTGTCTCCCTCTCGATCTATGAATGATGAAGCTACACACATTCGATTTTGTTTTGCCTAATTTCAATTTCGCAAAGTCGTAAACATTGTTTTGGAATTTGATCTTCTTATTCAAAAGCGAAAATTGAGGATTTTATCAAGTCAGTTCCCCGTTTTTTCAAACAAAACAAGGCCAACCTTAATTAGTTCACCCATCAACCCGGTCGCGAGTGGTCTTTCTATGCCGATGTGCCTGTGCCGTGTTGAGGGCTGTTCTGTTAGACCGATTAATGCAATCAATTAGGTACACATTCCTTTTTTTCCTCCCGTTTTTACAGATAAACCCCGCAGACCAGAAGATGGAACCATGGAACTGGGTAATGCGTTGGCTCGAAATCATCGATCCGGCAGTGATCGCAGACCTACTGGAACGGTTCTTCTTACCCCGCTGGTTGCATTGCCTCTCTGAGTGGCTTACGCAGGCAGTAGATTCTCGTAACCGCAACGCTCCCGCTGTGGGACAAATTTTCAGCGAGATTGGTGCATGGTACTCTGGCTGGAAGAGTCAAATTCCATCCGAACTAACCGACTATCCCAGTTTGAAAGATGCCTTAACCCAGGCATTAAACCTCATGGATCGCGCAATGCGTGGAATACCCCCGGTTTGTTTACCTTTTTACGTCTTTTGGTTTTTAACCAACAATTTGTATTTGTTCAGTTTTATTTGGGTACGCCGCCATCAGGATTAGCTGTCAATGGCGGTACCATGGTTCTTGAATATTGATTTAAGGCGATAACCGCAGTGGATATCACGCAGGTCGCTCACACTCGAAGGGGTTGTCCATCGTACACGTTTTCTGTCTCGAATTTGGATGATCAAGCTTTTTTTAGCTGTGATCTACATTTGAGAGCTAGATAATTCATTCCGAATACATCACTGAAAAGACCCAGTACGTGTACACCTCGGTCCGAAATTCATTATAGAATCAAAAAGTCGAATGCCTAATAAACTAAGTCCCCCTAACCCTTTGACAACAAGGAACCAGTGAAATTCTGGGACGTGTTGTCATTGGTTGCAGTGTATTTATTGTAAGATCTTGAATCCGGGTGTGTAAAATTCTTAATAATATGAATACTGCGAAGGGCTACCTAGTACTAGCATATTTCGAATTATGAATAGGAGCAAATTAAGTACCTTTTCTCCCCAAAAATGGGTCTTATGATTGTGGAAAATCTGGCACTACTGTCTGGTCAAACTTAATGGCCATCCATTCTTATAAGGCATATACGTACAAAACGGTATATTCGCCTTTTCTAGGACGTTCTCTTTGGGAATCCCTGACGTCATTCGCGTAATAATTGCTCTTGCTCTATGAATCAGGTGATCCGCAAAACGTATTAGTGATAGCTAGCTTTTTAACGTTGTCCTGATTGTTTGGTGGCCTATTCATACCTGAGCCCCGTCGATTTCGCGTGTCTTAAGAGAGTGTATGTGAGCTGAGATAGACATACGCACGTGTCATTTTAGGAAGCACCACCCTATAATAGGGCACCTCCCATATCTGGGGCTTCGGGCCGATTCGGCGGAATGCCACGGCGTCTACCGTTTGGGCAGCCGTTGCTCCCAATGGCACTTCCGACCAGTCTGCGCGAGCAAGTGGAGCAGACGGCTGCTCAAAGAGGCTTCCTTTTCCTACCAATAGCTAACCGCTTTCACGAAGGGAAGCAGGTGTATCGCCTGGAGACACAGCAGGTCTTCTTTGACCGCAACGTCGCCTTCTGTTTCAACTCCTACGACTCCGGGTGGCACCCGGTCTCATTCAGTGAACTCATGGCGATGGCTGAGTAAAATGACATCAGTTTGTACAGCTACTACACATTGAAATTGTATAATTTCTACAATAACATTATTATTTTATTGTCGTTATCTGTACCTTGATGCCACTGCCGTGTTTAGGCGTTTTCCCAATCGACGAGGTTTAATGCAACCAAATGTTGCCCGGTGTTTCTCTTCGGTGACGCCAACCAATGGTCTTGATGATGTTACACAAATTGTTGAAGTTTCAAATAGCCGCACAGCACACCGAACAAGCTAATATAATTAGTATATCCCTTGTCTCGTGATTGCCACATCGTTACGAAACGAAACGATGATTCGTACATGACTAATTTTTTTCGATAGCTTAGCAACTTGTATAATCTTACTTGACACTCAACAATACGAGCGCTTTCGCAACGCCAAGTCTCGTAATTTTATAGTGAATGCGCCTGAGCAGCATAACCTAGTTTCAAACAATATCTACTTATTTTTCACATTTGAGATACTTATTCCAGACTTCTAATCCAAAGATGCCTGTGGGAAAGGCGGACCTATAACTCCAATGGGCATTTTCGCTAACGCAAGAATAGACATGACATGCTCATTGATGATACAAACATTGGAACCTGGGCCGCGGTGAGGTCCACATTGATTTCGATTAAGAAGGCTTTTAGGTAACAGTTTGCTTTTGTTGATTATTAAACAGTACCGAAAGCAAAATAACGGGGACGTAAGAAAAGCACATATATAATCATACAGTCTCTTGTGACTAAAACCACATGGAAAACACCCTAGGTTGGAGAAATGGTGTCAGTATAGATGAGATCTGCAGGAATCAATTAGACTCGTGGCAAGGCTTTGCTGAGGGATCAACATGTCCATGGTGGTAAAAAATTAGTGTAGATATGCGGCACAAATATGATAAATGGGGGTGTGCATACGAATAGAAGGTTCTCAATCTTCAGAGCCTACAGCTATGAAAGCGACCTTAAACCCATGCGGCCTCGATAAGAAGAAAAACGACTTAGACAATAAGCGATGTGCTGGCGACTTAAAAATGCTGGATGGTTTTAAATTGATGAGAAATGCGAGGTTGAGAGATAGAAAGCTCGAGTAAGCGTATTTGATGGCTGAGTGATTTGCTTGAATTCGCGGTGTTGAGACTCCTCTACCATGCGCCGATTGACTTCGGTTAATAATTCGAGCACATGAAAAGTGGAGGCGTACTTACGGAAGACATCGACTAGAACTTGAATAAACCAGCTCCCTTGTTTCTCGCATCGCCAGGATACAAAGCCGGGGAGGGTTGAGTAAGCAATTACGCAGTCACTCATATAAGGCAAACACTTCCATGAAGCGTTTTTTGTCGGGGCGTCCACAAACTCTATAGGGGATGGAATACCTCTAGTGACGTCTGATGTGAGCATGCAGCCACGGTCTTTTTCTTCCCCTCTACAAGCCTGAAAGAGAATAAACTTGGGCTTCCCTGCAAGCGCTGGCAGGGATTTGTTGGTGAAAACGTTGAGGATGTCATTAATAGCAAAAAGCTTCCCGTCTGATGTGTAAATATAATCTTGCAGTCCATGCGACATTACAATAAGGCCTCCAGCGTCCACCTTGTTGTGATTAGGGCTTCTTATGAACGCCTTTAAGCTTGAATCCAACGACCTAAAATCGGGGTCTAGAAGAACTTCAACACAATATCCAATGTCACTGAACAGTGCTTGCAGAGCCGAAACGTCCTCTAACGAACCCACTCGTTCGTTTAAACCACAGCCCACCTTAAACTTTGACACATTAACGAGAAGGATGTAACCACGTGGGTTGGAGGTGACAGGATATACTGCTAATGATTGCGGACGACGTCCAATGTCATTTATTCGGGCTTTTAACTGTGGCGGAGGTGGAAGTGACTGAGCGTTCACACTTACAGTGGCCAATTTCTCCACAAGAGACAGTTGATCAGTCTTAGAAAGGGCAGATACGAAGGCCTGATAAGCGTCGGGGCCGCATCGCACAATAGTATTGAGAAGACTTCGGGTTTTATCTGAAGTAGAGATTTGAGAAAGGATTTGCTCTGCTTGCGTTCTCGAAAGAATTTGTTCAGAAACGAGGTAGTCAGTTATAGCTTCAATATTATTGAGGTCCCTTACTAGATCAACTTGCATTCGACTAAGATGTTGAACGTGCTCTGGGTTCATTCCTAAATAAAATAAACAATGAAGTGAGAACCTTTTAACAACCTACAATGCGTGCAATCATGGACGAGTTTGGAGGGAATTTACATCCCCAGAAAATTAATCGGATTCGAAGGGGAATGAAATTAGTTAATCAAACAAAATATCTTTAATGGAGTAGTATAGATAAGTAGACGAAACTGCAGCTATGTTCTTGGAAATACAACAAAAAAACGGATATTAAGGAGGGAGCTCGACTTTTAACCTATAAGCTAGCAATATCTGCGATTGCCCACAAAAAAGTGGGACTAACCTCTTAAATGATCAAATTCCTTCGATTATGTCAGCGAAATGCTACTGATTAAATACGACTACATGGGTGTCCAAGCAACTAGTGTGGTGTAGTGTTGTGGTGTGGTGTGGCTGTGGCTGTGGCGTCGGATTAGGGCGCAGACATGTTGGACCACCTGGCCTCAGCCAATCCCGTGTCTCTCTGCGATCCAA
>UXSR01005201.1:0-13482 GCA_900604375.1 Mesocestoides corti
AATAAATCACAGGATCCATTGAGTTCTTGCAAATAACTGCGTATGTCATCCTTTGGGTAAAGCATAAAAACATTTTGTTTAGCATTTTTCTGTTTTGCACCTAAACATAGAATTCCAGATTAGTTCATTCATCTTGTCCATTAAATATACGACTATTCCTAATCGCTAAAGATTGATGTATTTATTCACTTATTAGCAATTGTGGTGTCCGGATTTTATAAACTACAGCTCAATTTTTTTGTTTGGTTTCGTGCACGTATTTTTATGAAACTATTCTGTTTTGTCTAATTTGGAAAGTAAGATTCAACAACTGAGAGCATAAAGAAGTTATTTTAAAATTGCGGACCAGTTTAGAAGTTCAGAAAATGGACATGTAGACGCAAATTAATCCTAAAATTTTGTTAATTGTTGAACTGCTTGTAGTCAAAAGCATTTTTTGTACAAAAGTATCATCTAGCAGGGCATTTTGATGTCAATAATGCCAATACCATGCACCGACAAAAATGCAATATATCTAAGACTTGTGTTTTAAACTGAAAGGGTGCATTTAAATAGAGTATTGAAAATTTTTCTATGTCTATTTTAATGTAATTTAGGGAATGATGGTTAAATTTCTTCAGCATATTTCTAACGAACGTTGTTCTGAATATGAATTTTCATTAGTTTAAATCGGAGTCATGAGATATAGCAATTAGTGATATTATGCCAAGATTAAAAGGTTTAGAACCTAATTTTGTGAAAATACACTTGTTGAGAAATTAGCATGACTGTAGGAAATTTCGAAAATTTATTTCGTAAATAATTGATTTTGTAGAGTAATATTTATATTTCTTTTATTTTTCTTTATTCGCAATTTAAAAGTAAAGCGTAAATTTTTTAGGCGTGCATGATCCAATTTGTGCAAACAAAATTTGTTTTTTTGTTCTGGGTTCACGAGTTCGTGTATGTTTGTTGTACAAGCTCATATTTATTGGCGGGCACTTGGAAGTCTGCTGTCTGTGGAGGTCGTTGGTAAGTCAATGTGCTCATTGTCATTTGAAGTTTGCTGGAGTTATCACCTGTTACTTAAGTAACATTGTGCATGCGCTTTTTATTATGACAATGATGGCTGTTGATTCCGCATGGCAGTTGTAATTTGGAATGCCATTCATTCCGGGTGTTTGTGTAGAATTGTTACGTATTTATTTTTGTCTGTAAATGTATTTTATCAAAGCCCCAAATCGGTAAGCTCTGGTTGGTTTACCAGCTTATAGTGATTTCCTATAGAGCCAGAAGTAAACCTTTAATGTTGTTCGATAATTTGGGTTTACATTGTCTTTCAATGGTAACGGAAGCCTCGAATGGTGCTCACCTGTCATATTTTGAGTGCACGAATTCTTGATTTTACACGAATTTCCTAATTCACTCCACCGATCCAACATTTGGGTCGATAATCATATTTCTTGTCTATCATAAAGTGATTAATGTCAATAATGAACCAAAAAATTGTCACACGTCTAAGACCTTTTTTTATTATTACAGGCACTTTCCATGGCTAGTACAAAGCCTAATTTAGGGTTGTATCAGTCGGTCTATGAGAATTTGCCATTCGATAATCGATACCAGCCTTCTGAGTTATTGGGTTCTGGTGCTTATGGGCGTGTATACAAAGGCTTTTCCGAAGAAGGCGAAATTGTTGCTCTCAAGGAGGTCACTATCCCTGCAGATGACCAAGGTGTACCACTGAGCACACTCCGTGAACTGGCTGTTCTTAAGAAAGTTCAGGTAGCCAAATCACCCTACCTAGTACAGTATGTTTGCCCATTTCATAGCTGTTAACAATCACTGTAGGATGTTAGATATAACGCTTCGCCGTCAGGATCTTCAAACATGTATTTTTATTGTGTTTGAATTTGTGGACTGCGATCTAGCCCACTTTCTTTCTAATGTGCCTCAAACCGGTCTTTCTCTCAACACCATTCGGGTAGGAATTTCTCGCAATTTTGAATGCCCTTGTTAGAATCTTTCCGCTCAACTTGTTAAAGGCATTGAATTTCTTCACTCACAACGAATAGTCCATCGGGATCTGAAACCGGCTAACATCCTTATCAATGAAGCCGGCACACACCTTAAAATAACAGACTTTGGATTATCAAGAGTGCTCGGATGGGAATCGCAGTTAACGCCGATCGTAGTAACCCTCTGGTATCGGTCTCCCGAGATCCTTATCCAGTCAGAATATCTCTCGCCCTGTGATATCTGGGCTGCCGGATGTATTATTGTTGAACTATTCAATTTAAAAGCCATATTCAGCGGGAAAACCGAATTAATGGTTTTGAAAAAAATTTTCGAGTAAGATGTTTTGTATTTTCAAATATTTTTGTAGTATTCTAGGGTTCCCATCATCACATGACTGGCCTCGTGTTTCATATATTCTGAAAAATGATTTTAGACAACTAGGAGAGAAGAATGTACTTCGGTCAAAAGTAAAAACTACTGATATGGCGGCGCTCGACCTTATTGAAGTAAGCATTAATATAGCCCAATGTGGTTCGTTTGTGTCTTCAAATTCCGCTTCCTGACAAATATTTCTCGTGATTCTCTTTCATAGCGCATGCTCACTTTCAATCCCCATAAGAGGATTTCGGCCACCGAAGCTTTACGAATGCCCTTCTTTACTGCCTCTCTGACTACAACCATTCGAGACTATCCACACTCCTCATCTTTGGCTTCTCACAGTTTTACTATGTCTTCAACACGTGGTGTTACTGCACCCCCTATTAACAGTCGAAGCAGCCTGCGATCGGTCGGTCGAGACTCAACTGCTCGTTCATTCATGCCCAGTCGCCATTCCTTCATCCCCACGGTTGTGTCATCATCTTCTGTACTAATGGCTACAAAAAGTCAAGAAGGTTGTACTAACGGACCCATGACGCGACAACGTGCCGCAGCTTTGGCAGGCGATGCGCGTTTGACACTGCCAACTTTCGGCCCGAGGACCACCAGCCGTCGTTACACACAGCCCACGAGGTCGCACACACCATTCGTTGCTGCCCCTTCCATTGTGGCTATCTCAGAGGCGTCAAGTGAATCCGGTGTTGCTACAGATTCTACGACGACCATCTCCTGTGCAGCCACATATACCCCATCGTTGCGCGGGCGACAGAGGAGAACTGCTAGGCGACGCACCGTTATGGGCGTAGAAAAGGCAAGAGTTTACACTTTTAGTTAGGTTAAGCTTCAACTGAATAATGTTGCATCAATCGATGCGTGAGATATGCAATGTAAGCTTGTCATCTAATCTATGTTGCGTTCATTTTTTTCGAAATCATTAACTTCGTCATTTTCCAATGAATGGTCTGCTCTATAAATTGCTGAATGCTATATGCATTCATCAGAGACTTTATTCAATTTTACTAGTGTTGCGGACTAAAAAACTACGTGAACGATTGCCACAAAAAATCACCTGGTGTTTTCATTGCAGTCGTAAGAGCTTGTGTATTCAACCGCTTAATTGGTAATGCGTGGGACTTCTGGGGTGCATAGTTAAAACCTTACTGGGGCTTCGTGATCAAGTCTGCATCTTTCTATAAGACATGGTATTATCTGTCTAACTGTGTATCCATCGGTCTCAGAGTTTGGCGGAACTATTTTTATGCAAACCCATTCGCCTTTTCCCCAGAACCAAATAAATTTTGAGAATTGATTTTTTCGTAGGTTAAACATAGAGGTACGCCTGAGTCGCTTGTGGTCAACTCTGCATGGCCAAGCTCAAACACTCTACGTCAAACTTCGACAGCACTTGCAACTTCTGTTAATGTCGGTGATGAAGACGGAAGAAAGCTGAATTCGGCAGATCCAACTCCTCTTCCCATTGTCTACTCACATCCTGCTTTGAACACTCCCACCTCCCCTGTGTCAGCAAATAAGGCCCCTTCACCAACTGAATGTCTTACTATTAGTATCCCATCTGAGCCTGACAACGTTTGCTCTCCACCGAAACTCTTGAAGGCTACGAATGGTCTAATGATAAATGCACATCTCGAGCAAACCCTGCCAAAGTGCCCTCCTACGCCTAGGTCCCCACCACCAAGCTCTGACAGTGAAGAGGACGAGAGCCACGCGGACGGCCAGTCTCTGAGTGGTCGCTGGTGCCGATGGCGCGAGGCAACCCGCAGCATCCCCGACTCTGCAGACCCCCTCGAAGACACAACCCTGGAGGAGGTCGAGTTCGACGATGAGAGAGATATCAGGCGGATTTTAGAGGTCACTGAAGCGGTAACCTATGAGGACGAAACTGTGCCGCCGGAGCTGCTAAGTAGCATTAACTCGCTGTCCTCTTTGAGTGATACAGAGTCCACTGAGGGATGTCCCGACGAGGCGAGTTAGAGGCCACAGTCCCGAGTATGACAACGTGGGGACCATTCCATCGCAATAGTTACTTATTTTGGCAGCATTTAGACTGCATTTAAACTCATGTTGATTTTGTATACGGCCTTTTGAACGCTACTTTGCATACTTTTATCATTGTGTACGCCTTTCCTTAGCACTACTCAAAAACAATTTTTAAATAAACGGGTCTTGCCTGAGGCTGTGTTCTGTCTTAATCGAGGTGTACATTCGTTATCGCTTGTTAGTTAAAGCTCTTGAGGTGAGGTTTATTCGACAAGCCTGTTATGTCTCACGTGAGTGCTTATGGGTTCTGTTTTTTGACCAAAATGTGTTTGTTATTTGCTTTGTTCAGGAAAAAGTTGGCTATGCTGATCTAGGTGGGTAGATTCGTCTCCCGAAATATTCCTAGGAGGTGGCTTCTATGCTGCAGTTCGCTTTACCTGATTTTCACAATGAATCGCATTAGATCGAACGTAGCAACAGTCATTTGAAATCAGTGACAGAGCTCGTCAGTGGTACACGCACTTCACCGTCCGCTTGATTGGGCAATCTCAACTTATACGACATTGTCAAGGCAATTACAAGACCTTAGCAGAGGCGGTCCGCCAGATTTGCCAACCATTGAGGTCATTAGACTCGCATAATATGTACATTTGAGTATCTTTCGAATAATTCCTCCCTAAAATGACTTAAACCAGTGGTTTCCCGTATATTGACTTAGAAGTCGGTGCTCAACGAAAAAAAAAACTTCTAGATGTTTGGGTGACGAGCTGGTTAGGTTTTGTGTGTTCCAAGTAAGCCGGTGCAGTGTTTCGGAGCGTCTTGGTGTAGCCGTCGGTGTTAGATACTCAATTGGGCCTTGCCCAGAAGGCGTGGAAGCTTCAGCCGTCGTGTTTTCAAACTAACCCACATGCTTTGGCACTAATGGATGAGTCATCAACAATTAGCTGTTTTTGCCAGTTTATTCGTCAGCCAAATACCGCACGAAGCTGGACCGAAAAACATGCTTCCCTTCAGCAACCCACTAGGCATTGGTGTGTGGTGAAGCAGAATAGCGCAAATGGGATGAGATATCCAACACATGAATTCCAAGTAGATGCGGGCTTTGGGTGCTGGTGCAGTTGTTTGACATCGTGTGTCACATAGTGCGAACAGCCGGCCTTGGGGTCGGGCAAGGAAACCGCCAGACCGGTTTGCTCGATAATAATCTATGGAAGTTATAACGATGGGTTTTTGTCTGAGTCAGATTGTTTATCCTACATTGCTGGCTTCTTACCTGATGACCTTAAATTTGAACACCTTTGAATAGCCCATGGTGAGTTGGTTTAAGGGTTCAGCTCGCGTCATTGCCTAGTGTGGACATCGTTTGAGTTTGTGCGTCAATCGCCCAGCGTTAGCAGTTGGTGTTATCTTTCGGATCTTGATATGCCTCGTAAGGGAGTTTCTCTGTAGGATATTTCAGGTACTGTTAGTTTTGTACTGCATGCGTCGTTTGTGAGGTTATGTTTGCCGGAAACCAAAACACCATCTTTCCAATGGGAGAATTTGTACGGTTTCAGTCCAAGGCCGTGAATGTCGGAATAGAGTAAATTGAACTAAATGCAGTGATAAATTACGTGTGTATTTTACGAAGGCAGTTACTGGCGTCTTACCATATGACCAAAGTAATTTCGAGTAAAATTGTGGCTAAAATATCCTACCACAAACATGGAACATCTTGGGGACTCAAAAGTAGAGTTCATTTGACAATTAAAAACGCTCTGCTGTTATGAAGATTGCCAAATAGTGAGTCCAGGACAATGGAATTGTAAAACCTTGCAGCCTATCTCTGGATTCACTGCGGAAGTTCATCTTGTGTTGCACCATCAATACTGATTGACTCTTAATTTAACTGTGTAACGCGCGAGCAAGGCTCCGACCTAAGAGGGGAGGTGAACTAATGACGATTCAGTGCGAGACAAGCAATCCAGGCAACCACCAGGAAATAAGTGCGAGAAGGAGAGATAACACATCTGGAAGACTTTATTCGGGTCACGGTTACAAGACGAATAGGGGAGAAGGTGCGTAAACTGGGTGATAGAGTCCGGGAGACAGTGGACAATCTATTCACTAGTTATTTGGGCAGGCCTAAAAAGGTAAAAATAAGGGAAGAAGTTACCAGACATGAACAGAGCTCACTGTCGTGGAGTATAGTGTGCGTGCCAACTGTAGGTCTTGAAGCAGGAAGAGATAAGCAATGGAATGACTAAAAGTACCGAGTTGCACGAAAGGAATCACCGTAAATAACTGAGGATACGCAAAACAACGAGAGTGCATGTGTTTCAAGGTTGTCGTGTTCTCGTAAAACATTATTGATCCGATTTTTCAGATGGGTCACTTCCTCAGAACCCGGAGTAAACTTCGGCGATTAGTGAAACTCTGTTAAAGCGTGAGACCATTTCAGAGAGAGAACTGTGCTCAAGCGACTGTACGCAGGATATTGCGTTAGAACAAAAATAAAGATTTGGTTACGCAATTGAGGGAGAAAAATCAAAATAGCGTTGTATTTCAAGCATTTCTGGATTTGTGAACTTGAGAAAAGGTTACGAAAGGTAGGCAAAGGAGTTCGAAAAAAAAACCTAAATTAAATAAATTT
The DNA here is from genome assembly GCA_900604375.1 of Mesocestoides corti. Taxonomy (NCBI): domain Eukaryota; kingdom Metazoa; phylum Platyhelminthes; class Cestoda; order Cyclophyllidea; family Mesocestoididae; genus Mesocestoides; species Mesocestoides corti. Next base: position 7,007 of record UXSR01005201.1, read on the forward strand.
TCTGGTTGTTACGATTTTAATGTTTCTCAGGTTCATAAAACTCGCGAATTCATCACGAGATCACCGAAACACCGTGCTAGCAACCGAAAGGTCTGATTCTTTTTCAAAAGGCTTGGGTGGTCAGCTGACTGTTGGTGAAACAATGCGGCATTACTGACCGGGACCTCTGCCCTTTCGCCAGATGCCGCTGGCCATTTTATCAACTGGCACTACTAAGAGACGCGTGGTTTTATAAATTAGCCAACACCTGCACTACTACATATCGAATAAATTTGTTCAAACAGTTGGATTACTTTCAAACACGAATGCGCGACTTGAACTCAATCGATCACCCGCAGTAGTCACATGGTTTGAGGCAACCGCAAGGATCAAAACGGACCCCGGATAACGACACAGGGGTGCCCTTTTAAAAAACGCATTAGAGTGTGTCGTCTGCCAAGGTTCCTTCGTAACTGATAAGCATTCAATAGCAGTGACTAACAGTTCCAAAAATACATATGAAGCAAATACCCAAAAACTCTACCCGACCACTTCCGCAAAGCATCGTGAGTGTTCGAATTAAATGATTTGGAGCACAAATGTGAGTTTAGATAATTCTGTGGTGATTAGAAAAAGATTTAACCAAAGACAATCTCATCTATACAGCAATTGTATCAACCACAAAAAAACACTCCTTCCGCGAGTATTTCAAAGCTTATCAAATCCGACATTATCGGTGTCTTGGTTATCACCGTGGATGGCATCGGTGGCAGACTTGACGGGGTTCAGCGTGGGGCATTGCAATGCCATGGCATTTTCACATACCCGTGAGCTTGAAAGTGGATGCGAGTGAATCTCGTTTGTATTGGCTTGCAATGGAGCGCAGGTCTCTGGTCGGCAAGCCGGCCGCAGCGACGTCGCCTGAGGGACCGAGTCTGTCATTCTCTGCCTTGTTGATCGCCTTTTCCGAAGGTGGTGCGGGTGGTGGCTGTGGTGGTGTGGAGGGTGGAGCAGACAGTGTCGTTTGAAGAGCTTTTCCCAGTTCCTTAATCTTCAAATACACACACCGCTGTGAGATTTCTTAGCCAGAAAACTGCAGTCATATTGGAACCGTGAAAAATCGGCCAGGATTTCGATGTCCGATGCAAACCGCTCACGTGACACCACGTGTGACTAATACGAGTTTAGGTAGGCGACAAACCGATTGCGCTAGTGTCTCAAAATGCTGGTTATCTTGTGAATCTGGCATTTCGGCTTAGTTGGCGCACTCGCTTATTCGCATCGCCCCACTCCAACAATGTCTCATTTAGGCCTAATAGTTGATACCACACATCAACTTTAAAATTTCATCAACATTGGATTTCCCAAAACTTTCAATAAACCGTCAAAGAAATTCACTTGGTTTGAGACGAAACACCCACTTTTGCTCTAAGGCAAATCAGAATTACATGAACTTGTTATTTCCTACATTTATTAGCCACAGCAACCCATGACAACATGAGTCTTTGATATGTGCGGGTTAAGCTAACGTCTAAATTGAAAGCGAGAACATAAGAGTGGTGCATTGACCGCGATATTTGCATCTACTCTCGTTGTTGTTTTGTCGATGTGGCGCGCTTACCGAGCATCACTTGGATTTTGCTCACTTGTTGCGCAGTGCTCCGTACTGCACGGATTCACTGTGTCAAGCTTGCGATAACAGGTCGGAGCGTACGTTGTACAACAGTGTGCTAACAAACATGGGATTTAGCGAGTATTCCGAGCTGCGTTTGCTGATTTCGACGTGACCGACCTCGGTGTGATTATCTCTGCAAGGCAACCAGTCTAGTAAGCGGGTATTTCCTTCAAATTGGCAACTTGAACAATCGTTTATTTAGGTTGTCTGCGCTTTCATAATACCAACGCGGTATTCCGGTGCATGACACAAATTCACAGAAACCACGTTGACGGAATAGTCACGTATTAGCACGCAGATTTCAGAACAATTAGCTAAATATGTCAAACGGAGCATGAACTCTGCTGCATAATCTGACAAGATCGCATGTACGTTGCGATTTTTTTTGCAAATACCGAAGGCTGCTTGTTTGTCACGACTTGATGACTGAACTTTAAGAAAATGTGCACGTCACATGAGCAGGTAATTGAAAAAATCCTGAACAATTCAAATCCCCACAACTACCTAAAACTACCTACCATGTCTTGGATGGCGGTCAGGGAATCACATGGGCCTTGTTCGGACACAATGTAGCCAGCCTTGATAGCGTTGCCGTTCTCGCGATCTCGCGGCGTTGAATTGCGCAGCTGGCTATACTGCACAGCGATTCTGCCACCAACCACTGTGAAAACGGGTTTATTTCGGTCGTTTTCTGGCCACAACACCAAATCTGCGTCTGCACCGATTGTTAGGTGGCCCTTGTGAGGGTAGAGTCCTGCTAGTTGAGCCGGCCGTTTGCTGCTTGCTTCAGTTACGTGGCGGTCATTAGCCCAGCCACATTTCTACGGAACGAAAAGCAAACTTCTAATCGGTCACTTTTTTTGTTTGTCGTGCGGCTGTGAGGTGACTAGGTCATAGCAACTGGCAGTGCGTAAGCTACGATCTGACGAATCCGGTCTCCTGTGCATTGCACGCTACTCTTTCAAAGACACTTGGGGCCTGTTTCAGCGCCACGGAAATTTCACACTTAATACCTTTTCAGGACGTCACTACAATCGTATGCCCTCAACTGACATTCTCATTCAATTCAAAAGGACGCACCACAATGTTCTGATAGATCTGCTGTGTCCATGAGCCACCGGGTGGGTTTGGCTGATTTGGCAAAATGAACGATTCGCCACTGGAGAGTACGACATTTTTGTCAGCACCGATGTACGGTGCCAAGCCATGCAGGGCATCCTGAAAGGGGATGAGATTCAATCAACACACGAGTATCACAGCGCATTCTGTGTGAGCAAGCACTGCTAAGAGATAGGTGATTAGATCAATTTGTCAACACCTGCACTACTAGTCCTACTACTGCTGCTTATCGATTGAATTCATTTAAGCAGTGTAATTGCTTTTGAATTACAGTACATTCTGTGTGTTAATCGCTTACTGTATTGAGGTGAAGAGTGGTAAGTGCTAACATTGATGTATCTTTATATGCATTTTAGCCTTGTAGGATCATTTATCTTGGATACCTTGAAGAACATCACAGTGCAACCTTTCTTCCAAAGTTTCGTGGTAACTGGTCCGCTCTAGATAGCTGTTACTCTACCGCTTTTATGATTTCATGTGAATTTGATACCTAACAAGTCTGTCCCGACAAATCCTACAGAGAATTCCGTTCGCTAGTATTAAATGTGCAGTGGCTTTACTGTTTCCCTCGATATAATTCCACGTTAAGAATACTTCTTCTTCAATTTTTTTTTTTTAAAATTGATGCGGTGTTTGCATCCTAAAAACTGCAACATTTAGTTTAAGAAGACCATGAGATTTAAACGATCCGTGCGTCGGGTTGCGGAGCATTCACAAACTTCACACCGGATTTTCCTGATCATTATATCTTTGCTTAACGTTAACTTAGGCCAAACGTGACTTTGTGGATTGCGTCAATGGATGTCAGTTTAATCTTCTTAGCCACATTGCACCAATACGCTCTACATCATTAAGTTTCTTGGGACACTTCTTCTACGTGGGTAGAGGTTGCTTTGCATGCATCGCATTTGTTAGTCCGTTTAATGTGGTATATTGCCGCATTTGGCAGTAAAACTATTTCTTCAAGCATCTTTTGCACATTTAACTTCTGCTTCTGTCTAATAATGCAGCCTCGCATGTGCAAGCTTCTCAGTGAATCGCTTTCGTTGATCTGTTCCAACTTATACGTTCTTACAAACTTTAGTAAGTCATAAACCAGAATGAACTCTTCATTTCTGTTTTGAGTATGCTGCTCATGGTACCGCCGATGAATCCATAAATTTTAAAAGAATTAGGCATGCGATTTCAAAGAAGGCGTGACTTTGTCGCAACTTACGGCTTGATGGAAGGCCTCAGCTGCTACATCAGCGTAAATAAAGAGTGGCTGGTTGTCATGTTGTGAAGTATAGATTTTGTGCATGACCGACGTGCACCGTACCGGGGATAAAATGATTGGGCATCCAGCAAGCTTGGCAATTTTAATGGCGATTGAAGCTAGGCGCAATTCAGGATCCTTACAAAAGGAAATGCACCTGTTACTAATATCGTTGAACACACCAAATTAGATGAAAGATCTAAGAGTCCAAAAACAATGCCCAGTCGGTTAAAATTCCGGTGAACAGACAACAAGCGGTTCCAAGCAGTCTAAATTGAAGTCTTCGATTTGCCTATTTAATACGTAGTTCTTCAGCATTTCACATCATCGGACTTGTCGATTTTAACTAAAGGATCATGGACAATGTGCGTTCGCACTCTCCACGGGCGGAATCATTAGAAATACAACGCGATGTCATGCATTTAATGATAGTGGACCCAACATCTCGAATGGGCCATCAAGAAAAATCCCACCACTTCTGTTAGGTAGGTGGAGTACATAGGCAACAGTGCCTCAGGATGAACACCACTCATTAACACAACAACCAAACTCACGCCTTCTGATTGGGGAATCCATGATCCAGTTATTTTGTCGAGACCAATTGTGGGTAAGATCCCAAGCCCGCGGCAAGCGCACAGAACGCCGTAGAGTACTGTACTTTCTGGGCTTCCGTTTTCGCAGAGAATTTGATCATTTTCTGAGATGGCAAGCTTTAAAAAAGTTCAGCATTACACTGCTGCAAACTGGGACAATGGGGTTTTCGGCTTACGGTCTCCACCATAACACGGGGAATAAAGTCAAGAATGCTATGGAAATGTAGGGAGAAAATAAGCCCATTGAAGAGCTTGAAATCAGTTAAATTAGTCACTCTTAAATTAAGAACTCTTATTGACTGAAGCTTTTATTGATGGAACGAATGCAGACGGAACTTTAACCATGCGAAAAGGGCACATCGGAGCATCAACTTACCAGAAATGATTTGACATGGTGTCGCTTTGCGAGTGTTTCAATATCGGAGATGCTACTGATTGTTAAATGACGAATGCCTGCTCTTACTGCCACATTGCAGTGAACGTATGTAGTTTTTAGGGCTTGAAGGTATGCTGCAATTGCACTTAGGGGCGATTGACCGTCGTCAGTGTACACCGTATCGACTAAAGTTATGGATAATTAAGAAATGCAAGTTTTATTTAGTATCATACACACTGATCTGAACAATCGGACCCTAAAATATGAAGAAGGTTTGCCTTCTTTAAAATGACCAGCCGAAAATCCACCTACCCACGGGCCTGCTGATACGAGATGGGGCATCCAATCGCAGACCAAAAGACGAATTTCGGGGACCAAGCATTAAACGGCAAGAATTCATTTTCAACAGCGAATAGCTTTTGTCGCCACGAACACGCATTCTCCATCATTCACGCGAATTTTTTTATTGCGTTAGGTTCAATAACAATTACATTCAAGTTCCTCTGACCAATCTTTAACCACATTAATCAATTCTCTCGAATAAGTGACAAAATATTTCTAATGGCGCAGACCTGAAAAATTAAACCTAGATTCCCTTTATGTGTCTTTGTGAAATGTCATGTTGCAATGCGTTGAGGATCCTTGAGACCACATCCTTGAAGTAATTATCACAAATTTTGACCAAGCTGATTAAGAGTTTGCCTTCCTAATATCAAGTTCGTAAATTGAATAAACTGAGCCTTCCTCATATTCACAACTAAAACATTTCTCTCCAGTTCACTAATATCAATTGATGTTATAACGGTCTCTAACATTCAGCAGTTCCCATTTGGTACGATTTCCTTTGGCAAAACCACAACCCGCATACTGCAATTGGAGATTTTCCCGATTCAGTCTTACGGCTTATGTGGATTACATCGATTCTATTTCACTTAAAATTACTCTGTCCAACGTTTACTTTTTACGTTGTTAGTAGTGACGCGTCTTAGTTCCAACATTGGATGAGCGATTGACAGTGAGGAGCCATTTTCGTCCCTTCCACAACGTAACGCAACAAACACCCCAAGATGTTTGGACGTATCATATTTGCCTCATTGTGGCTGAATGATTTGGTGGGTTAGAAGGTTAGTGAGTAAGTCCTCTGACACAAGATCTCTAGATACACTCACCAATGGTGGTGGCCCCAGATAATACAGCCCGAGATGTTGCTTCACGAATCAACGCAGGATCAGCCATTCCCTCAGCCCCGAGTCTGCTACTGAAGGCATGACTCGTTGCCGAAAAATCCACCAGTCCAGGACCGATGACGAGGTTAGTAGCATCGATTTCTGGTATTTGTTGAGCAACACGCAAATTTTCACCAATCGCACTAAACGAAAGCAAATACGCACACTTTTATGACTTAACTGAGACAAATAACACTCATGTAAACAGTCGCCCCGATTTTATGGCTTGCCCACAGTGAGTATATTCATGTGC